>JAYGXS010001283.1:0-14778 GCA_036362985.1 Ligula intestinalis
GTCAGCTAGTCATACTAGTGCTGCCTGGTGCCCCGCCCGAGTTTCGAACTTACGACTAACGCTCTCACCACTGCGCCAGAGGCTCGCTGTCCTGTCAGTTTTGATCGGAAATTTACAGTGGCAGTTTTTATTATCTATCTTTCCGTACTATCTATCTTTCCCCTCTACTTCTTCAGGCGCCTGCATTTGGGAATGAACGTGGAACCCGACGTGTCACTACACATGATTATGGAGGAAATCAGGCTAAAAAAGTCGTATGTTCAAATCACATCGGGGTCACTAAGGTGGTTAGGCCACTACTAGGTTATCTGACGTCAATTAATAAACAGTAAAACCCAAAAGTAATAATGGCCAAAAATAGCAAGAATTTGAAGGTGTGTAAAATATTAATAAAATAATTACAACCTCAACTCCTTGCGTACACAGCAATAAATATCCAGCGGTGTTGTCAATGGCTTCAAACGCAAGGGTCTGTCAATGAATAATGGAGATGGGAATGTTGAAGGTCAAAGAGAGTTTGGGACGTCACCACAAAGCCAAATTTCTGAGGAAAACCATAGCGACTTGAGCGCATACTGATTTTTGTTGGACTGGGGAGGGAGGAGGAGGAACGGGACCCACATCTCCTCCCATCCCGGCCGCATTCTAAAGGCAAGTGCAGGTCGAGAAGGTGAGGCTGGAATTGCCAAATCCGAGTTGTTTGCATTTGTATCTCATTTGCATAAGCTTTTTCACAAACCACCGGAGATGTTACGGTCTCTAATGTGGGTTGCACTTTAAAGGATCAGGTCGAAATCGCGTCCAGAGTACTTCAATAACAAGAAAATTGCGTAAACGTGTATTCCTTATGATCAGTTCTCTCGCTCTCGGGCTCCGATCAGAATAACCGTTTTTCAAACATATTTTAGCTACCGAGAGGTGTTTTCGTTTTGCCATTTTAGATACTTCTTCCCACTATTATTGCTATTATTAATACGGCAACAGTAGCTTATGTAGGCCCACTCATTAATCCCTACTCCCTGCATGCTTTCCTACGAAAACGGCTGTTATAGTGTTTTATGGGCGGGGAATTAGGACACGCAGTGGAATATACTTTAATGAATGCTAAATACATTTTTATTTTACTGCATTTAGAATTGGTGTTGATTTATCTCAGTAGATTTTCCTTATCTGTATTATCGCTTAACTTATTGTGGAAAAACCGAATTATAAAATTGCAGGTTTTTTGAACTTCCTGAACAATTGAAATGGTGGTTGAGAGGTCATCTTCTTCAACTTACCTTAGGTTTAACTTACCGTTCTGGAGTTAGATTACTATAGTCCGTGGCGTGAAGCGCCGTTCATACCTTCAATTTACATGCGGAAAAACTTACTCCCAGCGGCCGTGGGAAGCAACTTCGGCGACATTTTTTTCACTTTACACTTACGTCTAAAAATTTCCTTCTCTGCCTATCCTATTTCCCCACCTCTCTTAACTCTATAACTACCGTTTCTGCAGGACAAAATGCTGGGACTAGGGGTATATGAGTGGGCCTACATAAGCTACTTTTTGCCGAAATAACAATGCTGTTACTAATACCACTAGTACTACTACTAAAACTCCCATCCTTACTACTATTCCCCCTTACTATTATTTTTATCATCCTCACCATCAGCATCAGCGGTAGCGTCATCCTAAGTCCATGAGAAAAATCTGTATGAATATATGATCAGGCCAGTACCAAGAAACATAAGCTAGTCGAGTCCACCTTAATACTGAAACTAACATATTTGAAGGTGGATAGCGGAAATTTTGCAAAGAGTTCGTTCTCTGGCAAGAAGCACTACAAATAATTCAGAAAGCAAACGTCCGTACCCAACGTAAAAGCAACTCCATAACTATAAATAGAATTGATATGATTCCCAGTATATGCCCTGGGAAATTTTATTGCTGTTTCCACCTGCTGATAAAGAACCCTTAAAATTCAATTAGCTATGAATTTGTAGGCCATTTGCCTCTGGACAAAATATTCATGCTGTGGTGGAGTTGGATATTGTGATCGTGCTAATACCTAGAATAATCGATGGAGGCCTCCGGAACTCCGCTGGTTGTAGTTATTGCCTATAGATGATAAATAACCGCTCCGAACTCCCCATTTGAGCCAACGCACATTTAAACTCATAAAATTCTAGCAAAAAGAATGCATTTCAGACCCACGAAAGACCACTGACACCAACACCATCGACAAAAATATGTGAGTTGCGGAGCCATGAGTTGCCATGAGAAAAAAAAACACTTCAGACCAACGAAGGCATTTTGGGTACTTTAGGAGGTGGTGGTAGCATTGACAGGGCGCTGTCTCACCCTTTCAGTCTGCGCTCATGCACACGCCTCAAACACGTCAAGGTCATCGAGCGACGCCTGCGTCACTTGGCGCCATCCCATTGGTGGAGGGCCGAGAGCGCGCGGCCCGCGACTACGCCACCGTCGTCATGGCCACGCGTACACGCCTTTTCCGTGCACACGCCCAAGGGCGCTGCAGACAACCCGCACAGAAGGGTAAAGGGAGATGGAGGCGGTTAAAATTACAACGAACCGGACCTGCCACGCTGCCCAACGGACGCGCCTGCTAGAACTAATAAAAACAACGATCCGCACGCGCGCGCGCGCCCGCGGCTGCTCAAATCCGCCGCCGTAGAGACCAAAGGGAGCCACCGCCCATATCGAGGGCGGCAAAGAGGCTGCACGATGCTGCTCAGCGTGATGGAGTAGCGAAAAAACAACCTCAACCTTGCTCCCTCTCTTCCTCAACTGCAACAGTTTATCCCGCCGCCCACTCCCGACACCCTGGTGGTGGTCGGCGGTGCGAGACCAGTTTCATTGTCAGATGGCAGACATTTGCACTGAGCCTCTAGACAGGACCGACCAGCGAGAGGGTGAATTTACGCATTGAAGAGAAGCATCGGAAGGTCGAAATAAGAGAGCATATAATCCGACTGTCGCTTCCGGTGGGACGGCGCGACGGGTCACGATATATATAACGGAACTCGCGTACCAATGTAGATTTTCAAAACGTTCAAGTTGCCGACGCTTCAAATTCAACAGGACAACAGCTCCAGGGTTAAGTACCGTTTAGCAAAAAAAGTGGACATCAATAGAAGAGACTAAATTATGGAGGACCCACTAAGGATTACTTGTATGGCCGCTTAAACAGGAAACGGGACCAGGAACCGTCACCAATGTATATAGCTTTTCGTCAAATTCCGGATAAATTTGGTTTCGGACTAGGGCGAGGGTTATGATTAGGTTTGAAGTTAGGTTTAAGATTAGATTTGGGGTCAGGGTCAGAATTATGTTCAGATTTCTGTTTGTGTTAACCCTTGGGTTAAGATTAAAGTTACAGGTAAGTTTTAAGATTCGCCCTTCCTGAAATTTATCGTACGGTCACCCTATTTTAAGCGGACGGCGCGTTCTCAGTGTCGTGCCCGGTTTTAGGCGGCCATACCAAAGAATCTTGGCTATTGACTTGGTTAGACTAGAGCAGCTTGCGCGAGTATGGTTCGCTCGACAGGCAAAGCCGTCGCCGCCGGCGGATTGTGAGCGAGTTTGACCTTGGGCGCTGATTGGCTGTCTGGCGTTTGTATGATCGCCCGCCAGCCATTGTTGGGCTGGTCGGCCCGGCTTTGTCTGCGCTACGCGCGTTGATCATGGGACGCGGCGCGGCGTGTCACGTGGTTGGTCGTCTGTAAGCGGGGGGGGGGGGGGGGGGGGAGGATGGGCGGATGCTGCATGCCTCAGGATCGGAAATCACGTGAGCCCAGAGCGCCTAAAACAGGTGTCCGCACTACAAAGCTGCCTCCGCTATGAAACTCGAACGCACAGGGCAAAAGGATAACGTGTACAGTCTATTGCTTATATAATGAAATGGGATGAGATAAACAAGAAACACTTAGTTGTGCGAACTCGGGGCACGCTGCGTCCCCCCAAGTTTTACAGCAGTAAATTAAGTACCACTACTAAAAAAGGGCATGGGTTGGTTGGTTGTTTGGTTGGTTGGTAAATTACTATTTACTAACATCAAACTAATGAATTTTCAATCAAAGAAAGGCTGGGCAAAGGCAGTTTAAGTAGTGCACCACATACACACCTAGTCTTAGCATTTTGTCCTACGCAAACGGTGGTTATAAGGGGCTTCAGGGGTGGGGAAATAAGATAGGCAGTGAAGGGAATTTGTGGAAGTAAGGTTAAAATGAACAAAAGGTAGTTGAATTTGTATCCCGCGGCCGCTGGGAGTAAGTTGTTCTGCATACAAACTGAAGGTGTGCGCGTTGCTCCAGAACAGTAAGTTTGACCTCAGGTAAGTTGAAGTAGACGACCTCCTAACCACCATTTCAATTGTTCAGGAAGTTCAAAAAACCTGCAATTTTATAATTGGGTTTTTCCGCAATAAGTTAAACGGTAATACAGATTAGGAAAAGCTAAGTATATAAATCAACAACACTTCTAAATACAGAAAAATAAAAATACATTTAGCATTTATTAAAGTATATTCCACTGCATGTCCTAACTCTCCACCCATAAAACCCTAAAAACACCGTTTTCGTAGGAAAACATGCAGGGAGTAGGGATGAATGAGTGGACCTACATAAGCTACTGTTGTCCTTCCTGCTACTCTGGTCTTCTTAAGAGTTCTCTCCCATCTCCTAAGGAACCGGGCCTCTAAGATCGCAGCCGCTAGAGTTAAACCTAATTAGCCTTGACACTACGCGATAACCTTTCTGTTTGGACTCTTGCCGCTTCACGTGCAAAGTTGCGTAGGTATCCATTTTAAGGAGGAGAATAATTTAAGGAAAGGCATTATTTTTGCCTGAGTCAACTGGGAGTCTGTAGACAGAATTTATTTTATGACAGTGTGGATGGGTGTGCTCAACATGTAGGGTGACCTCAAAATATGTTTCTTTGCGATAAACTGAGGTGTGGACTGATGTGCAACCACTGTTTTGGTTTAATTGGAGGAAGACCCGTCTATTCTACCTTCTGAATTACAGCTTCGACCAGAAATACACAGATGGGCGTGTAGTCACGTTTAACGGCTTTTTGTTTTACTCAGTTAAATATGCTTTGTAATTACTTTGACAAAACTTTGGACAAGACGCTAGATAAGCAGGCTGCTTTTACTTGCCAACGCTTTTTTACTTATTTACTAGTCTGTAACTGTTGGGATACTTCTATCTTAGATTCCTGGATGGACATCTTCATATCCCACAGGCGAAGAAAATCTTACAGCAGAAGTAGAGCAGTTTATACTTCGCAGCAACACTATGATAGCCTTAAAGAACCGAAGTAATTAAGATGGCATCATTTTTAAAAGACGATTCAACCTACAAACCTCTCTCTGTGGTGACTCACTCCACAAAAAGGCTCATGGCTGCTTAAGAATGCACTTGCAGTGATGGTGACCTCTGGGACAGCCAATCACAGGTGACGCCAATGGGCAACCCCGGGCGGCTGCGAGGAAGTACGCATGCACTAGTATGGCCAATCACCTTTCAAGGAGACTGCTCTCGGTGTTTGTAACATCTCCCTCGCTGACTTCCTTTGGACACGGCTGGCCTCGCAGCTGGACGTGCGGTCCGAAAATCAACTTTCTCCAACCTAGCCTCCACTTCTTCTGTACGGAATAAAATATTCCTTCCATCCCCTTTTCTCATGCCGTAAGGAACTGTGTCTGAAGATCGCAGTTGCCAGGGCTTAACTTTCTCAACTCTCCTGCGATATGTCTGCCGACCCTACAAAACTCTTACATTGAGAAAAGAGGCACTGAAAGGCCTTAAGGGAAAGAAATTAATCGTGATAAATCCTTATAGCAGGATTGACCAATCATTGCCAAAATATATGGACTTCTGAAAATTAAAAAAAAAACGGGTATTCAACTGTCCTCCATGAAATGCGAAAAACAGAATTTGACGGGATGGTTTGACACACATTAAAGGTTGTTTATTTTGTCCATTGGCTTGACTTGGGGCGTAAAATACTGTTTACTAGAAAAGACTTCGTTTCTGATCAGTATATTTAAGGAAAAAGTGGGTTGAGCGGGCCAAATTCAACGTTTCTTGATATCTAAGGAATTTTATGCGCTATTGAACGCCAAGGTCCAAAACGTCTCGTCTATGCGATGAGGTCAGTTTTAGATGAACCTATGTAGCCAACCCTGGAAGTAATATGTGGAAAAATAATACCAAAACAAGACACTGCGTCGAAGCTAGCATTCAAAAACTGTCGACGATTAATGCTTTGGATGGCTAGGAAGTTTTGAGAGCGGCTAATTCGGCGGTCGACTATGGACACTATTAACAGCAAGTGTTCCTTGACGTCCTAAAGGATGGCTTCGGTTAAAAATTCGTATACAGGCGCAGAATAGGCAATATCATTTTAAAGGATTATTCTCCAGTTAATCGTCAAAAAGAGGTATTAATGTGATAACATGTACAACTTGACTCTTCAACTTTTAAGACAACAGCCAGCCTCCAATCTATCTTTATTCCTACGAAGACTCCGGATCTCAATTCTATAGGACATATTTTTGCAATAATCAAAAGAAATTGGCACAAGGCAATGCAATAAAAACATGATTTTGTGCTGAATAATCAAAATGAACAAAGCATTATAGACAATCTGTCTACCTCCAGGTCTGACAGATTGATTGCAATTTAAAATATACATGGACAGTCCACGAAGTACTGATATTTTCTATTTTTAACTTATTCCGTACTGATTTACCGTTTTTTCGCGTTCCCCCGCCTTGAAAATCTTTGTATTTAAAGTAAGTTCAATTGCCTGTCATAAGGTAAAAGTAGTTTAAGTAGTGCACCTCATATACCTCTAGTCCCAGCATTTGTCCTACGTAAACGGTGGTTGTAAGGGTTTTATGGGTGGGCAGAGGAATACGCTTTAATAACTGTCATACGCATTTTTATTTTATTTTCTTTCGAAATGTTGTTGATTTAAACCTCTAGATTTTCCTTTTGTGCATTATCGCTTAACGTATGGTGGATAAAGCCCATTTATCAAAATGCTGGTTTCGGCAACAGTAGTTTATATAGGTCCCCTCATTTATCCCTACTCCCTGCATGCTTTCCTACGAAAACGGTGTTTATAAGGTTTTATGGGTGGGGAGTTAGGACACGCAGTGGAATGTACTTTAATAAATGCCAAAATAAATTTTATTTTACTGTGTAGGAAGAATATATTATTATATATATTACGGAATGAATTGGAAAATAGTTAGGACGGAGTCTTGACTACCGGAGCGCACGCCTAGCCGCGAGGCGGGCTAGGTCCGGAGTGCGTTCTGGTGGCGGTAATCTGGGCGGCCGCCGAAAGTTGTCTCTGTCTCGGTCAGCCTTGATGGTAATTGGTCAGACTGTGACATAGCGTGTTAGTAGGTCGCGCTAGACATTGAGCGAGAGATGGTCAGGGTACGTGCAGTCAGCTTGACTGCAGCCTTGGCGTGATGAGTCAGCAATCGCAGGCTCCCACAGTGGCACTAACGTACAATCAAAGGTATTTCAAATAACATGGCCACTCAAACCCCAAAAATAATGACCCGACGAGCCCTCCCATAAGTGAAAAAGGTATCTAAGCTTATCAAAAGACAACTAAGAAGACATTAGATACAAGTATCACACCACCCCGCAGCCACCTTACGCACACAGCTTCTATAGCATAAGGATAAGGTTGGCTACCTTGAAAGAAAAGATGTTGCCTAGAAAATTTCATGCGTCAACTGTGATACTGTTTATTGTGGCCAATCTGGGAATTCCATTTTAACCCGTATGCATGAACATCAGCTAGTGGTCAGCTTTTACGGGAACCAATAACAATGGTAGATTCTATATATGTGTGCATAAATGTATTATTCAGTGAAGGAGTACCGAAGAAGACTAGGAAGACTGGACTGACGGTAACTTTACCATCATGAGCCAGTCACACTGTCGAAGATGTTGTTGTCGCGTCGGCAACAAAAGGTTTCCCATATCAAAAGCCAGAGGTGAAAGAGTCGGTAGGAAGAGTTTTTACTGCGCGAAAAAAGCTTTACAAGAGGTGCTGCCAAACGATCGCAACCGCTGCGTCCTCAAACCAGTTCAGTGAGCATGCGCATGTGTGTGTTCGCTGCTGCGTGGTCTTGACTGGGGACCGTGTGCTCAGTCGATTGCAGCCAATCAAATGAGGTGGTACGTATCGATTGGCTTCGAGCACGTATAAAGCAGCGAGTCGACTGAAACCATGGGAAAGGACGGTAACGCGCAGAGTAGATGATTACGCGTGGGTGCAAGCCTTAGCAAACCTGTCATGACTAGCTCGCGTCGAGGCGAAATTTGCCAAAGCTCACTGCCATTGTCTCGATTTCTGGGAACAGCCAATCAAAGGTGCCGCAAAGGTGGCCCCTAGCCAGGCGACGAATAACACGCCTGCACGCCTAGGCCGACATTGTCTGTCTGGCCAATAAGCCTTCAAGGTCGACCCAGAAAATGAGAGCTCACGCTGGCCGCTGGGATGCCTGCAGCCTAGCCGGCACTCAGGACCCGGCTAGCATCCTCACTGGTCGTGCGCTCTGAAGTCAATATTCTTCCTGCTGATTCTTCGTTCCTCTGTATACAGAATAAACTATTCCTTCTATTCTGGCCTCCATTGAATTCCCATCTCCTAAGGGACCGGGCTTGGAAGATCACAATTGCTGGGGTTTAACGCTCTTAACCCCCCGCGATAGAGCGACAGCAGAATGAGTCAGCGCAGCGGGGCTGGGCGCACGGACTCCCACAATGCCTCTTACAATATTCCGGACGATCTGGGATTAAGACCCGGTTGTTTGGTCGTCAAGCGGCCCAATACTCTCCCATTGAGCTGTAGCGACCCCTTATTCTTACTCATGCTTTCCTCGGACGCCGCGGGCACAATCAATGTCTGGCGTAAACAAAACGTAGACGGAAAACATGACAGTCAAAGCCTCCACTCAAGATCGAGACTTGTCTGGCCTCACTAGCCAATCCCTTCTCAAGGTGAGACCAGTGCACAAGACGCGGGGGAGTTGTTTACGCTCAGTTTCTTCCGGAATCGACGATCTACTGTTCGGTTGCAGACCTCTGGACTCCGGCCCATTCATGGCTGGACTGCACGTCTCTGTGAGTCCCTTTCCTATTGCTTACATTCTACGCTTGTTCCTACCTTAGTAAATACTCCCTGACACTATGGCTTTTCACGCCTTATCCTATTCCACTAGCTTATACATGTTGGGATACGTTATTCCGTCTATCATCCGGCTGGACCACTTCGTATCCCACAGAGCCATGAGCCCGTTGTCCTGTCGGTTTTTTTTGGGTGCATGCAGCCAGCAACCGCACTCACAGCAGGCTATCGATCGGCCTACACGAGGTGTACGCGTAGAGGCAATCAAGCAATCAATAATCCAAAATATAAACTGCATTCGGCCGCTGAGTCACAGCCAATCGTTCCAGTAGCCAAGCAAGAACAGAAGCTGATTGGCTCGATGAACCTATCCTACACTCGTTTTGTTGACCTAACCATGTTGTACCTTTTACCCTCAGGGACTTGCGCTGACTTGCTTAATGTTCCTGTCTGAGTAAACGCACGCTCTCTCTCTCTCTCTCTGGCCGACTGGCCTTTTCTCTGTTTCTCCCGTACGGTCTCTTTGGTTCGGCTTTCGTGTTAATTCGAAGTACCAGGAGCGGGCTATAACAGTTGTGCGGGGAACTATTAGCATTCATGGGAAGGGCGCTCATACGTCCGGTTACGTAGCATTCCCACTGCTTTGCCTACTTGAGATCATGCTAGGAGCATTACAATATATACTAATATTGACTAGGATAACCCTCTTGGACTTATTAGCCTATCACAGTTGCTTATGCTAATAGGGGCAGACTCTAGCTGCGGCGATCTCCAGGCCGTAATTCCGCAGGGGAATAGAAAAAGGGGTTCGCCAGATGGGAAGAATAGTATATTCTGTACAGAGGTGGTGGAGATATCACAGGGGGTTAAGTGAGTCAAACCCAGCAACTACGATCCACAGATCATGGTTACTTAGTTGAGAAGAAGTCCGTGAAGGCCAGAGCAGGAGGAAATGTAAATTGTGTACACAGAGGAAAGGAGAATAGATGGAGGAAGTCTGACCTGGGATAACACGTCCGCTCAGGAGATTGACCGGGTCTCAAGTGACTGTTTGAGAGCAGTCAGACCAGTAGACAGAGAGAGAGCGCGCGTTCATTGGCTAGGTCGGCCTGTGATTGGTTGGACAGCGTGTGGGTGGTCCACCTCACGCGCGCTAGTAAGTCTGGCGACCGCAACGACCTTGAGCTCCAGACAGATTGAGGCCACGACAGGAAGGCCAGACATCGGCAGGCAACGGTCCACTACAGAGAATAGGTTGAAGGACGTTGACAGCCGGACGAGCGTGCGCCCGCATCCGCCAGAGTCGGTGTCCGAACTGTCAGAGTTCGGGAGTCGTCCAGCGTCTCCAGCAATGCAATGGATAAATCAACCTCGGGGAAATGACTGACCAGAGCGGATTTGGCTCGGCAGGTAATGGTTTGTACGCGCTAACAGTCGCGCAAGGCGATAGGTAGAGCAGTACGCGCGGATATCTGTCACTACAGAGTCTCCCAGGAACAGCATAGACAATCCTTCACCGAAATACTGACAAAATGTTGTGCTACAATACACAAAATGCATTAACCCTATGGTCGTCAATGCCATAATAACGACATCAGAATCGCATGACGAAGTCGAATATAGGCTCTGGCATGTGTCGCCTTACAATACAAACGTCACGTAGGTCAGGAACCACATCGTCTGCGACTGAGCGGCCCGCAGGGCCCGGGCAGGTGGAAGTCAGGCGAGCAGTCAGAAGTTACCTATCACTTTTATCAATCTGAGCGCCTCCGAAAATTGCCGCTCGGTGAACGACCCTGTACTGTTGAATTACTCACCGTCTGGAACGAAATCAGAACTTGAATGTTACTGCTGCTACCATCTGTGGGGGTACTGAACTTGTAGCGGCCCCTTATTCTTAGTCATGCTTTCCTCGGACGCCGCGGGGACAGGCCATGTCTGGCGTGACCAGCACGCGTTCGCAAGACACCAAAGTCAAAGCCTCCGTTCAAGGTCACTCCCTGTCTGGCTTTCTCAGGGCGGTCTGGCCTCACTGCCTAATCACTTTTCAAGGCGAGACCAGTACACAAACTGCGGGAGATTTGTTTATGCTCAGTCACCCCGGAGCCGACGACCTACTGTTCGGTTGTCATGTCTGGACCCGGTGATCTACTTGCCGGACTGCGCCTCTGGACTCCGGCCCATTCATGGTTGGACTTCACTTGTCTGGGAGTCCCTTACCCATTACTCATATTCTTACTAACTCAACAGTACATTCAATCATCTATAACAATCTGGCCTCTCACCCCTTATTATATCTTCCAGCTTATAAATGTTGGGCTACGTTCAATTGCCTATTATCTGGCCAGACCACATCGTATCCCACAAACTCATGGCAATGTGCAACGCCCTGTTGAGGGCTGGCCTCCAAAGTATCGGAGCGCGGGAGTCCTCAGCCTCCGGCCGAACTGGGGGCGGCAGTCATTGGTGCCTTCGTGCCAGTAGCCGCGAGAGGCGAGATGGGCCAATAAAAGCGGTCGGCAGCCAGGCATAGCCAACCGAAGGTTTGAGGCGTCTAGGATATGAGCTCGGGATCTTTGGTCACTAAAACCAACACTGCATACTAATCAGCTAGCGGATGTGTTTTGACCACCAACATCTAAATGATTGGTACTATTGATAACATTGTTGGATACGATGTGGTCCAGCCAGATACTAGGGGATAGAACTTATCCCAACATGTATAAGCTAGTTGCATAGAATAAGGCGTAGAAGGCCAGATTGTTATGAATGATTTACTAAGGTTAGAAGGAGTAGAATATGAGTACTATACAAGTGACTCCCAGACAAGTGTAGTCCAGCCATGAGTGGGCCAAAGTCCAGAAGCACAGTCCGGCAAGTAGATCACCGGAGTCCTGACAGCTACAACCAAACATTGAGTCGTCGGCTCTGGAAGTGAATGAGCGTAAACAAACCGTCCGCCTCTCGGGTACTGGTCTAACCTTGAGAAGTGGTTGGCTATTGAGACTAGACCGTCTTCAAAAAACCAGACAAGAGTGACCTTGAACGGAGGCCTTGACTATGGTGTTTTGCGGACGCGTGGTGGTCACGCCAGACATGACCTAGTCCGCGTGGCGTCCGAGGAAAGCATGATTAAGAAAGGGGGTCGCTACAACATCATGGAATTTCACTCAGTCGCTTTGTTTACATGATTTTTTTAATCTTATTCATACCCTATTCAAAAGTCAGTTTATTGAAGAAAAGTTTGACATTCTAGGAAGAATAAAGTAAAACCTGCCAGTACAAGCGAACATGCGAGTCCCAGGAAGTAAAAAGCGATACGATCGCTGGGATGAAGTCATAGAAGCGGGCCAAGGCCGTTTCTTGTGCTCTCACCATGCGTCGGTTGGACGGCATTATTGCACTCGAGTTCTCTAGTGCCAACAGGATCGAATTGATTTGGCATGTCAGTCTTTTCATAGGATTGCTTTCACAAGGAACATAAAACTGGCGATCCTTCAGTAAGTTCTTCGCATTTTGAGGGTAGTCAGTTCTGTCCAGTATGACCGTTGAGCGTCCTTTATCGGCTGGCACAATGACGATGTCCCTGTCGGCCTTCAGTGCTCTTAATACAACGCGTTTGACTTTGGGGAGCACTTCCCGCTGTTGATGAGCCATCAGGAGGGGCCATACGCGGTGTCGGATAAGGTCCTTTGTCTCCTCCATTGCTTCTGTCTGGTTGATGACTGATTCCACAGCTGCAATCATGTTGGCAAGTTTAGCACCAGCCGTTTTGAATGAAACTTTGTACTGCAGAACCTGTATGTGCTCCTTTGTCAGTTATTTCGACGACAGGTTGTGTACCAGTGTGCCGTTTCTAGATGACATTGGATTCTGCAGTTAGTGGAATTTTTTCTCCAGTGCCGCTTCGTGAACTGCTTATTTGTCACGGGCTCGTTAAAGCACCGTCTGCTGGAGCAGTTTTGTGCTGACTTCGCCCATGAACTTACAGCATTTGGTCTTCTCCTGGTCAATTATCTGGCGATATTTGCGCAGCCTCGCGTGGCAATCCTGAATGAACAAACGGGTCATTTTCTTACCATGTTTAAACATAGCGAGCCTCGCCGTCTCCGTGTCCAGCGGGGATTTTTATCTAACACACCTCGGCAACACGTTATTGTCAAGACACCAGCGATCGAGTCGTATTCTTCTCAAAGTGCAAATTATGCTCCGGCAACTTCTTGCCGTTTCTAACCGCTTAGGATCATATCTGCATATCTGTGCGTGTTCCTGCAATAGAGGGCAATAATTAACGTGAGAAAGTTTTGCTAAAACAGGTCTCGTCAACTTGAAATGTAATCTTCCATTTGACATAAATCAGATTAAATAAGATGTGAATAAATGCGTTCTTTTCAGAAAAAGCAATAATCCACTTATACCTTTGGTGATTTTAATTTCTAAGTTTGTTAAATTCTGCGCCATAAGACTGCCAAAAGACGGGATTTTTCACCACTTTTAGACCCCTACAAATATTCCGCAAGCAACCGTTAAGGGGCTAGTCAACAAAGGGTTAGGCGAAACTTATGAGCAAATGGTTTGATATTTTGTGTACAGTTAAGTTTCGGTGAATAGCTGGTTTAGGAACTGAACTGGTATAGCTTTGACCGTCTGAGAATTGTTTTAGCATTAGTGAAGGGAGGCTCACCGACTAGTAATAGGATTCATTCGTCCCATTCTGTTCTACGCGACCTGTATCAGTCTGACTATCTACCCTGTAACTCCGACGGTAAAAGAAGTTAGCCGACGTATATTGTTGTAGGTCCATTCCTCCCAATGACTACTTGTGACTTGCACGTGTAAACATCAGCTTTAGTTAGCAGGACTGTTGGGAAATAATGCTGGGCTGGCATCTTCGCCTGAGCGCTCCAGGGGCATACTTATTGGATGAAGTTGGCGGATGAGCCCGCTCGTCTCCCCCCCCCCCACCATGGGGCTCACTCCGTAACCCCGTCAGCATCTGCAACCCGACTAGTATTTTAGGTAGCCGAACAAAGACAGGGGAGACTTGAATGGTCATTTCTGGCTTATCAACTCTCATCAGCCAGCCACACTCAGTCGCGGGTGGAGCATCCCCGAGACTGGACCCTGTGACGCGTTGATTAGAAGCCTGACGTTGTTATGGCGTAGTGGTAAGGCTATTAAGGTTTCACCCTAACTGCTGCAATCTTCCAGGCCAGTTTCATTAGGAGAAGAGAGCGAGAGAAGTCTTGGGAAGGCCAGATTAGTAGGAATAGTGTATGCTGTACAGACGGAAAGGAGAGTAGTTAGGACGAAGTCTTGACTGCCGGAGCTCACGTCTAGCCGCGAGGGGGGCTAGGTCTGGAGTGTGGTCTAGCGGCAGCAATCCGGGTGGGCACCGAAAGTTGTCTCTGTCTCGGTCAGCCTTGGTGGTAATTGGTCAGAACGTGTTAGTAGGTCACGCCAGACATTGCGCAAGAGATGGCCAGGGTGCGAGCAGTCAGCGTGACTGCAGCCTTGGCGTGATGAATTAACGATCACGGACTCCCGCAGTGGCACTAACGCCCATTACAAGTCCCGTAACTGATCGATGAGCGTCCGTCTACCATAGTGTA
>JAYGXS010001284.1:0-14777 GCA_036362985.1 Ligula intestinalis
GTCAGCTAGTCATACTAGTGCTGCCTGGTGCCCCGCCCGAGTTTCGAACTTACGACTAACGCTCTCACCACTGCGCCAGAGGCTCGCTGTCCTGTCAGTTTTGATCGGAAATGTACAGTGGCAGTTTTTATTATCTATCTTCCCGTTCTATCTATCTTTCCCCTCTACTTCTTCAGGCGCCTGCATTTGGGAATGAACGTGGAACCCGACGTGTCACTACACATAATTATGGAGGAAATCAGGCTAAAAAAGTCGTGTGTTCAAATCACATCGGGGTCACTAAGGTGGTTAGGCCACTACTAGGTTATCTGACGTCAATTAATAAACAGCAACACCCAAAAGTAAAAATGGCCAAAAATAGCAAGAGTTTGAAGGTGTGTAAAATATTAAGAAAATAATTACAACCTCAACTCCTTGCGTACACAGCAATAAATATCCAGCGGTGTTGTCAATGGCTTCAAACGCAAGGGTCTGTCAATGAATAATGGAGATGGGAATGTTGAAGGTCAAAGAGAGTTTGGGACGTCACCACAAAGCCAAATTTCTGAGGAAAACCATAGCGACTTGAGCGCATACTGATTTTTGTTGGACTGGGGAGGGAGGAGGAGGAACGGGACCCACATCTCCTCCCATCCCGGCCGCATTCTAAAGGCAAGTGCAGGTCGAGAAGGTGAGGCTGGAATTGCCAAATCCGAGTTGTTTGCATTTGTATCTCATTTGCATAAGCTTTTTCACAAACCACCGGAGATGTTACGGTCTCTAATGTGGGTTGCACTTTAAAGGATCAGGTCGAAATCGCGTCCAGAGTACTTCAATAACAAGAAAATTGCGTTAACGTGTATTCCTTATGATCAGTTCTCTCGCTCTCGGGCTCCGATCAGAATAACCGTTTTTCAAACATATTTTAGCTACCGAGAGGTGTTTTCGTTTTGCCATTTTAGATACTTCTTCCTACTATTATTGCTATTATTAATACGGCAACAGTAGCTTATGTAGGCCCACTCATTAATCCCTACTCCCTGCATGCTTTCCTACGAAAACGGCTGTTATAGTGTTTTATGGGCGGGGAATTAGGACACGCAGTGGAATATACTTTAATGAATGCTAAATACATTTTTATTTTACTGCATTTAGAATTGGTGTTGATTTATCTCTGTAGATTTTCCTTATCTGTATTATCGCTTAACTTATTGTGGAAAAACCGAATTATAAAATTGCAGGTTTTTTGAACTTCCTGAACAATTGAAATGGTGGTTGAGAGGTCATCTACTTCAACTTACCTTAGGTTTAACTTACCGTTCTGGAGTTAGATTACTATAGTCCGTGGCGTGAAGCGCCGTTCATACCTTCAATTTACATGCGGAAAAACTTACTCCCAGCGGCCGCGGGAAGCAACTTCGGTGACATTTTTTTCACTTTACACTTACGTCTAAAAATTTCCTTCTCTGCCTATCCTATTTCCCCACCTCTCTTAACTCTATAACTACCGTTTCTGCAGGACAAAATGCTGGGACTAGGGGTATATGAGTGGGCCTACATAAGCTACTTTTTGCCGAAATAACAATGCTGTTACTAATACCACTAGTACTACTACTAAAACTCCCATCCTTACTACTATTCCCCCTTACTATTATTTTTATCATCCTCACCATCAGCATCAGCGGTAGCGTCATCCTAAGTCCATGAGAAAAATCTGTATGAATATATGATCAGGCCAGTACCAAGAAACATAAGCTAGTCGAGTCCACCTTAATACTGAAACTAACATATTTGAAGGTGGATAGCGGAAATTTTGCAAAGAGTTCGTTCTCTGGCAAGAAGCACTACAAATAATTCAGAAAGCAAACGTCCGTACCCAACGTAAAAGCAACTCCATAACTATAAATAGAATTGATATGATTCCCAGTATATGCCCTGGGAAATTTTATTGCTGTTTCCACCTGCTGATAAAGAACCCTTAAAATTCAATTAGCTATGAATTTGTAGGCCATTTGCCTCTGGACAAAATATTCATGCTGTGGTGGAGTTGGATATTGTGATCGTGCTAATACCTAGAATAATCGATGGAGGCCTCCGGAACTCCGCTGGTTGTAGTTATTGCCTATAGATGATAAATAACCGCTCCGAACTCCCCATTTGAGCCAACGCACATTTAAACTCATAAAATTCTAGCAAAAAGAATGCATTTCAGACCCACGAAAGACCACTGACACCAACACCATCGACAAAAATATGTGAGTTGCGGAGCCATGAGTTGCCATGAGAAAAAAAAACACTTCAGACCAACGAAGGCATTTTGGGTACTTTAGGAGGTGGTGGTAGCATTGACAGGGCGCTGTCTCACCCTTTCAGTCTGCGCTCATGCACACGCCTCAAACACGTCAAGGTCATCGAGCGACGCCTGCGTCACTTGGCGCCATCCCATTGGTGGAGGGCCGAGAGCGCGCGGCCCGCGACTACGCCACCGTCGTCATGGCCACGCGTACACGCCTTTTCCGTGCACACGCCCAAGGGCGCTGCAGACAACCCGCACAGAAGGGTAAAGGGAGATGGAGGCGGTTAAAATTACAACGAACCGGACCTGCCACGCTGCCCAACGGACGCGCCTGCTAGAACTAATAAAAACAACGATCCGCACGCGCGCGCGCGCCCGCGGCTGCTCAAATCCGCCGCCGTAGAGACCAAAGGGAGCCACCGCCCATATCGAGGGCGGCAAAGAGGCTGCACGATGCTGCTCAGCGTGATGGAGTAGCGAAAAAACAACCTCAACCTTGCTCCCTCTCTTCCTCAACTGCAACAGTTTATCCCGCCGCCCACTCCCGACACCCTGGTGGTGGTCGGCGGTGCGAGACCAGTTTCATTGTCAGATGGCAGACATTTGCACTGAGCCTCTAGACAGGACCGACCAGCGAGAGGGTGAATTTACGCATTGAAGAGAAGCATCGGAAGGTCGAAAAAAAGAGAGCATATAATCCGACTGTCGCTTCCGGTGGGACGGCGCGACGGGTCACGATATATATAACGGAACTCGCGTACCAATGTAGATTTTCAAAACGTTCAAGTTGCCGACGCTTCAAATTCAACAGGACAACAGCTCCAGGGTTAAGTACCGTTTAGCAAAAAAAGTGGACATCAATAGAAGAGACTAAATTATGGAGGACTCACTAAGGATTACTTGTATGGCCGCTTAAACAGGAAACGGGACCAGGAACCGTCACCAATGTATATAGCTTTTCGTCAAATTCCGGATAAATTTGGTTTCGGACTAGGGCGAGGGTTATGATTAGGTTTGAAGTTAGGTTTAAGATTAGATTTGGGGTCAGGGTCAGAATTATGTTCAGATTTCTGTTTGTGTTAACCCTTGGGTTAAGATTAAAGTTACAGGTAAGTTTTAAGATTCGCCCTTCCTGAAATTTATCGTACGGTCACCCTATTTTAAGCGGACGGCGCGTTCTCAGTGTCGTGCCCGGTTTTAGGCGGCCATACCAAAGAATCTTGGCTATTGACTTGGTTAGACTAGAGCAGCTTGCGCGAGTATGGTTCGCTCGACAGGCAAAGCCGTCGCCGCCGGCGGATTGTGAGCGAGTTTGACCTTGGGCGCTGATTGGCTGTCTGGCATTTGTAAGATCGCCCGCCAGCCATTGTTGGGCTGGTCGGCCCGGCTTTGTCTGCGCTACGCGCGTTGATCATGGGACGCGGCGCGGCGTGTCACGTGGTTGGTCGTCTGTAAGCGGGGGGGGGGGGGGGGGGGGAGGATGGGCGGATGCTGCATGCCTCAGGATCGGAAATCACGTGAGCCCAGAGCGCCTAAAACAGGTGTCCGCACTACAAAGCTGCCTCCGCTATGAAACTCGAACGCACAGGGCAAAAGGATAACGTGTACAGTCTATTGCTTATATAATGAAATGGGATGAGATAAACAAGAAACACTTAGTTGTGCGAACTCGGGGCACGCTGCGTCCCCCCAAGTTTTACAGCAGTAAATTAAGTACCACTACTAAAAAAGGGCATGGGTTGGTTGGTTGTTTGGTTGGTTGGTAAATTACTATTTACTAACATCAAACTAATGAATTTTCAATCAAAGAAAGGCTGGGCAAAGGCAGTTTAAGTAGTGCACCACATACACACCTAGTCTTAGCATTTTGTCCTACGCAAACGGTGGTTATAAGGGGCTTCAGGGGTGGGGAAATAAGATAGGCAGTGAAGGGAATTTGTGGAAGTAAGGTTAAAATGAACAAAAGGTAGTTGAATTTGTATCCCGCGGCCGCTGGGAGTAAGTTGTTCTGCATACAAACTGAAGGTGTGCGCGTTGCTCCAGAACAGTAAGTTTGACCTCAGGTAAGTTGAAGTAGACGACCTCCTAACCACCATTTCAATTGTTCAGGAAGTTCAAAAAACCTGCAATTTTATAATTGGGTTTTTCCGCAATAAGTTAAACGGTAATACAGATTAGGAAAAGCTAAAGATATAAATCAACAACACTTCTAAATACAGTAAAATGAAAATACATTTAGCATTTATTAAAGTATATTCCACTGCATGTCCTAACTCTCCACCCATAAAACCCTAAAAACACCGTTTTCGTAGGAAAACATGCAGGGAGAAGGGATTAATGAGTGGACCTACATAAGCTACTGTTGTCCTTCCTGCTACTCTGGTCTTCTTAAGAGTTCTCTCCCATCTCCTAAGGAACCGGGCCTGGAAGATCGCAGCCGCTAGAGTTAAACCTAATTAGCCTTGACATTACGCGATAACCTTTCTGTTTGGACTCTTGCCGCTTCACGTGCAAAGTTGCGTAGGTATCCATTTTAAGGAGGAGAATAATTTAAGGAAAGGCATTATTTTTGCCTGAGTCAACTGGGAGTCTGTAGACAGAATTTATTTTATGACAGTGTGGATGGGTGTGCTCAACATGTAGGGTGACCTCAAAATATGTTTCTTTGCGATAAACTGAGGTGTGGACTGATGTGCAACCACTGTTTTGGTTTAATTGGAGGAAGACCCGTCTATTCTACCTTCTGAATTACAGCTTCGACCAGAAATACACAGATGGGCGTGTAGTCACGTTTAACGGCTTTTTGTTTTACTCAGTTAAATATGCTTTGTAATTACTTTGACAAAACTTTGGACAAGACGCTAGATAAGCAGGCTGCTTTTACTTGCCAACGCTTTTTTTCTTATTTACTAGTCTGTAACTGTTGGGATACTTCTATCTTAGATTCCTGGATGGACATCTTCATATCCCACAGGCGAAGAAAATCTTACAGCAGAAGTAGAGCAGTTTATACTTCGCAGCAACACTATCATAGCCTTAAAGAACCGAAGTAATTAAGATGGCATAATTTTTAAAAGACGATTCAACCTACAAACCTCTCTCTGTGGTGACTCACTCCACAAAAAGGCTCATGGCTGCTTAAGAATGCACTTGCAGTGATGGTGACCTCTGGGACAGCCAATCACAGGTGACGCCAATGGGCAACCCCGGGCGGCTGCGAGGAAGTACGCATGCACTAGTATGGCCAATCACCTTTCAAGGAGACTGCTCTCGGTGTTTGTAACATCTCCCTCGCTGACTTCCTTTGGACACGGCTGGCCTCGCAGCTGGACGTGCGGTCCGAAAATCAACTTTCTCCAACCTAGCCTCCACTTCTTCTGTACGGAATAAAATATTCCTTCCATCCCCTTTTCTCATGCCGTAAGGAACTGTGTCTGAAGATCGCAGTTGCCAGGGCTTAACTTTCTCAACTCTCCTGCGATATGTCTGCCGACCCTACAAAACTCTTACATTGAGAAAAGAGGCACTGAAAGGCCTTAAGGAAAAGAAATTAATCGTGATAAATCCTTATAGCAGGATTGACCAACCATTGCCAAAATATATGGACTTCTGAAAATTAAAAAAAACGGGTATTCAACTGTCCTCCATGAAATGCGAAAAACAGAATTTGACGGGATGGTTTGACACACATTAAAGGTTGTTTATTTTGTCCATTGGCTTGACTTGGGGCGTAAAATACTGTTTACTAGAAAAGACTTCGTTTCTGATCAGTATATTTAAGGAAAAAGTGGGTTGAGCGGGCCAAATTCAACGTTTCTTGATATCTAAAGAATTTTATGCGCTATTGAACGCCAAGGTCCAAAACGTCTCGTCTATGCGATGAGGTCAGTTTTAGATGAACCTATGTAGCCAACCCTGGAAGTAATATGTGGAAAAATAATACCAAAACAAGACACTGCGTCGAAGCTAGCATTCAAAAACTGTCGACAATTAATGCTTTGGATGGCTAGGAAGTTTTGAGAGCGGCTAATTCGGCGGTCGACTATGGACACTATTAACAGCAAGTGTTCCTTGACGTCCTAAAGGATGGCTTCGGTTAAAAATTCGTATACAGGCGCAGAATAGGCAATATCATTTTAAAGGATTATTCTCCAGTTAATCGTCAAAAAGAGGTATTAATGTGATAACATGTACAACTTGACTCTTCAAATTTTAAGACAACAGCCAGCCTCCAATCTATCTTTATTCCTACGAAGACTCCGGATCTCAATTCTATAGGACATATTTTTGCAATAATCAAAAGAAATTGGCACAAGGCAATGCAATAAAAACATGATTTTGTGCTGAATAATCAAAATGAACAAAGCATTATAGACAATCTGTCTACCTCCAGGTCTGACAGATTGATTGCACTTTAAAATATACATGGACAGTCCACGAAGTACTGATATTTTCTATTTTTAACTTATTCCGTACTGATTTACCGTTTTTTCGCGTTCCCCCGCCTTGAAAATCTTTGTATTTAAAGTAAGTTCAATTGCCTGTCATAAGGTAAAAGTAGTTTAAGTAGTGCACCTCATATACCTCTAGTCCCAGCATTTGTCCTACGTAAACGGTGGTTGTAAGGGTTTTATGGGTGGGCAGAGGAATACGCTTTAATAACTGTCATACGCATTTTTATTTTATTTTCTTTCGAAATGTTGTTGATTTAAACCTCTAGATTTTCCTTTTGTGCATTATCGCTTAACGTATGGTGAAAAAAGCCCATTTATCAAAATGCTGGTTTCGGCAACAGTAGTTTATATAGGCCCACTCATTTATCCCTACTCCCTGCATGCTTTCCTACGAAAACGGTGTTTATAGGGTTTTATGGGTGGGGAGTTAGGACACGCAGTGGAATGTACTTTAATAAATGCCAAAATAAATTTTATTTTACTGTGTAGGAAGAATATATTATTATATATATTACGGAATGAATTGGAAAATAGTTAGGACGGAGTCTTGACTACCGGAGCGCACGCCTAGCCGCGAGGCGGGCTAGGTCCGGAGTGCGTTCTGGTGGCGGTAATCTGGGCGGCCGCCGAAAGTTGTCTCTGTCTCGGTCAGCCTTGATGGTAATTGGTCAGACTGTGACATAGCGTGTTAGTAGGTCGCGCTAGACATTGAGCGAGAGATGGTCAGGGTACGTGCAGTCAGCTTGACTGCAGCCTTGGCGTGATGAGTCAGCAATCGCAGGCTCCCACAGTGGCACTAACGTACAATCAAAGGTATTTCAAATAACATGGCCACTCAAACCCCAAAAATAATGACCCGACGAGCCCTCCCATAAGTGAAAAAGGTATCTAAGCTTATCAAAAGACAACTAAGAAGACATTAGATACAAGTATCACACCACCCCGCAGCCACCTTACGCACACAGCTTCTATAGCATAAGGATAAGGTTGGCTACCTTGAAAGAAAAGATGTTGCCTAGAAAATTTCATGCGTCAACTGTGATACTGTTTATTGTGGCCAATCTGGGAATTCCATTTTAACCCGTATGCATGAACATCAGCTAGTGGTCAGCTTTTACGGGAACCAATAACAATGGTAGATTCTATATATGTGTGCATAAATGTATTATTCAGTGAAGGAGTACCGAAGAAGACTAGGAAGACTGGACTGACGGTAACTTTACCATCATGAGCCAGTCACACTGTCGAAGATGTTGTTGTCGCGTCGGCAACAAAAGGTTTCCCATATCAAAAGCCAGAGGTGAAAGAGTCGGTAGGAAGAGTTTTTACTGCGCGAAAAAAGCTTTACAAGAGGTGCTGCCAAACGATCGCAACCGCTGCGTCCTCAAACCAGTTCAGTGAGCATGCGCATGTGTGTGTTCGCTGCTGCGTGGTCTTGACTGGGGACCGTGTGCTCAGTCGATTGCAGCCAATCAAATGAGGTGGTACGTATCGATTGGCTTCGAGCACGTATAAAGCAGCGAGTCGACTGAAACCATGGGAAAGGACGGTAACGCGCAGAGTAGATGATTACGCGTGGGTGCAAGCCTTAGCAAACCTGTCATGACTAGCTCGCGTCGAGGCGAAATTTGCCAAAGCTCACTGCCATTGTCTCGATTTCTGGGAACAGCCAATCAAAGGTGCCGCAAAGGTGGCCCCTAGCCAGGCGACGAATAACACGCCTGCACGCCTAGGCCGACATTGTCTGTCTGGCCAATAAGCCTTCAAGGTCGACCCAGAAAATGAGAGCTCACGCTGGCCGCTGGGATGCCTGCAGCCTAGCCGGCACTCAGGACCCGGCTAGCATCCTCACTGGTCGTGCGCTCTGAAGTCAATATTCTTCCTGCTGATTCTTCGTTCCTCTGTATACAGAATAAACTATTCCTTCTATTCTGGCCTCCATTGAATTCCCATCTCCTAAGGGACCGGGCTTGGAAGATCACAATTGCTGGGGTTTAACGCTCTTAACCCCCCGCGATAGAGCGACAGCAGAATGAGTCAGCGCAGCGGGGCTGGGCGCACGGACTCCCACAATGCCTCTTACAATATTCCGGACGATCTGGGATTAAGACCCGGTTGTTTGGTCGTCAAGCGGCCCAATACTCTCCCATTGAGCTGTAGCGACCCCTTATTCTTACTTATGCTTTCCTCGGACGCCGCGGGCACAATCAATGTCTGGCGTAAACAACACGTAGACGGAAAACATGACAGTCAAAGCCTCCACTCAAGATCGAGACTTGTCTGGCCTCACTAGCCAATCCCTTCTCAAGGTGAGACCAGTGCACAAGATGAGGGGGAGTTGTTTACGCTCAGTTTCTTCCGGAATCGACGATCTACTGTTCGGTTGCAGACCTCTGGACTCCGGCCCATTCATGGCTGGACTGCACGTGTCTGGGAGTCCCTTTCCAATTGCTTACATTCTACGCTTGTTCCTACCTTAGTAAATTCTCCCTGACACTATGGCTTTTCACGCCTTATCCTATTCCACTAGCTTATACATGTTGGGATACGTTATTCCGTCTATCATCCGGCTGGACCACTTCGTATCCCACAGAGCCATGAGCCCGTTGTCCTGTCGGTTGTTTTTGGGTGCATGCAGCCAGCAACCGCACTCACAGCAGGCTATCGATCGGCCTACACGAGGCGTACGCGTAGAGGCAATCAAGCAATCAATAATCCAAAATTTAAACTGCATTCGGCCGCTGAGTCACAGCCAATCGTTCCAGTAGCCAAGCAAGAACAGAAGCTGATTGGTTCGATGGACCTATCCTACACTCGTTTTGTTGACCTAAACATGTTGTACCTTTTACCCTCAGGGACTTGCGCTGACTTGCTTAATGTTCCTGTCTGAGTAAACGCACGCTCTCTCTCTCTCTCTCTGGCCGACTGGCCTTTTCTCTGTTTCTCCCGTACGGTCTCTTTGGTTCGGCTTTCGTGTTAATTCGAAGTACCAGGAGCGGGCTATAACAGTTGTGCGGGGAACTATTAGCATTCATGGGAAGGGCGCTCATACGTCCGGTTACGTAGCATTCCCACTGCTTTGCCTACTTGAGATCATGCTAGGAGCATTACAATATATACTAATATTGACTAGGATAACCCTCTTGGACTTATTAGCCTATCACAGTTGCTTATGCTAATAGGGGCAGACTCTAGCTGCGGCGATCTCCAGGCCGTAATTCCGCAGGGGAATAGAAAAAGGGGTTCGCCAGATGGGAAGAATAGTATATTCTGTACAGAGGTGGTGGAGATATCACAGGGGGTTAAGTGAGTCAAACCCAGCAACTACGATCCACAGATCATGGTTACTTAGTTGAGAAGAAGTCCGTGAAGGCCAGAGCAGGAGGAAATGTAAATTGTGTACACAGAGGAAAGGAGAATAGATGGAGGAAGTCTGACCTGGGATAACACGTCCGCTCAGGAGATTGACCGGGTCTCAAGTGACTGTTTGAGAGCAGTCAGACCAGTAGACAGAGAGAGAGCGCGCGTTCATTGGCTAGGTCGGCCTGTGATTGGTTGGACAGCGTGTGGGTGGTCCACCTCACGCGCGCTAGTAAGTCTGGCGACCGCAACGACCTTGAGCTCCAGACAGATTGAGGCCACGACAGGAAGGCCAGACATCGGCAGGCAACGGTCCACTACAGAGAATAGGTTGAAGGACGTTGACAGCCGGACGAGCGTGCGCCCGCATCCGCCAGAGTCGGTGTCCGAACTGTCAGAGTTCGGGAGTCGTCCAGCGTCTCCAGCAATGCAATGGATAAATCAACCTCGGGGAAATGACTGACCAGAGCGGATTTGGCTCGGCAGGTAATGGTTTGTACGCGCTAACAGTCGCGCAAGGCGATAGGTAGAGCAGTACGCGCGGATATCTGTCACTACAGAGTCTCCCAGGAACAGCATAGACAATCCTTCACCGAAATACTGACAAAATGTTGTGCTACAATACACAAAATGCATTAACCCTATGGTCGTCAATGCCATAATAACGACATCAGAATCGCATGACGAAGTCGAATATAGGCTCTGGCATGTGTCGCCTTACAATACAAACGTCACGTAGGTCAGGAACCACATCGTCTGCGACTGAGCGGCCCGCAGGGCCCGGGCAGGTGGAAGTCAGGCGAGCAGTCAGAAGTTACCTATCACTTTTATCAATCTGAGCGCCTCCGAAAATTGCAGCTCGGTAAAAGACCCTGTACTGTTGAATTACTCACCGTCTGGAACGAAATCAGAACTTGAATGTTACTGCTACTACCATCTGTGTGGGTACTGAACTTGTAGCGGCCCCTTATTCTTAGTCATGCTTTCCTCGGACGCCGCGGGGACAGGCCATGTCTGGCGTGACCAGCACGCGTTCGCAAGACACCAAAGTCAAAGCCTCCGTTCAAGGTCACTCCCTGTCTGGCTTTCTCAGGGCGGTCTGGCCTCACTGCCCAATCACTTTTCAAGGCGAGACCAGTACACAAACTGCGGGAGATTTGTTTATGCTCAGTCACCCCGGAGCCGACGACCTACTGTTCGGTTGTCATGTCTGGACCCGGTGATCTACTTGCCGGACTGCGCCTCTGGACTCCGGCCCATTCATGGTTGGACTACACTTGTCTGGGAGTCCCTTACCCATTACTCATATTCTTACTAACTCAACACTACATTCAATCATCTATAACAATCTGGCCTCTCACGCCTTATTATATCTTCCAGCTTATAAATGTTGGGCTACGTTCAATCGCCTATTTTCTGGCCGGACCACATCGTATCCCACAAACTCATGGCAATGTGCAACGCCCTGTTGAGGGCTGGCCTCCAAAGTATCGGAGCGCGGGAGTCCTCAGCCTCCGGCCGAACTGGGGGCGGCAGACATTGGCGCGTTCGTGCCAGCAGCCGCGAGAGGCGAGTTGGGCCAATAAAAGCCGTCATCAGCCAGGCATAGCCAACCGAAGGTTTGAGGCGTCTAGGATATGAGCTCGGGATCTTTGGCCAATAAACCCAACACTGCATACTAATCAGCTAGCGGATGTGTTTTGACCACCAACATCTAAATGATTGGAACTATTGATAACATTGTTGGATACGATGTGGTCCAGCTAGATAATAGGCGATAGAACTTATCCCAACATGTATAAGCTAGTTGAATAGAATAAGGCGTAGAAGGCCAGATTGTTATGAATGATTTACTAAGGTTAGAAGGGGTAGAATATGAGTACTATACAAGTGACTCCCAGACAAGTGTAGTCCAGCCATGAGTGGGCCGGAGTCCAGAGGCACAGTCCGGCAAGTAGATCACCGGAGTGCGGACAGCTACAACCGAACATTGAGTCGTCGGCTCTGGAAGTGAATGAGCGTAAACAAACCGTCCGCATCTCGGGCACTGGTCTAACCTTGAGAAGTGGTTGACTAGTGAGACTAGACCGCCTTCAAAAAGCCAGACAGGAGTGTCCTTGAACAAAGGCCTTGACTATGGTGTCTTGCGGACGCGTGGTGGTCACGCCAGACATGACCTAGTCCGCGTGGCGTCCGAGGAAAGCATGATTAAGAAAGGGGGTCGCTACAACATCATGGAATTTCACTCAGTCGCTTTGTTTGCATGATTTTTTTAGTCTTATTCATACCCTATTCAAAAGTCAGTTTATTGAAGAAAAGTTTGACATTCTAGGAAGAATAAAGTAAAACCTGCCAGTACAAGCGAACATGCGAGTCCCAGGAAGTAAAAAGCGATACGATCGCTGGGATGAAGTCATAGAAGCGGGCCAAGGCCGTTTCTTGTGCTCTCACCATGCGTCGGTTGGACGGCATTATTGCACTCGAGTTCTCTAGTGCCAACAGGATCGAATTGATTTGGCATGTCAGTCTTTTCATAGGATTGCTTTCACAAGGAACATAAAACTGGCGATCCTTCAGTAAGTTCTTCGCATTTTGAGGGTAGTCAGTTCTGTCCAGTATGACCGTTGAGCGTCCTTTATCGGCTGGCACAATGACGATGTCCCTGTCGGCCTTCAGTGCTCTTAATACAACGCGTTTGACTTTGGGGAGCACTTCCCGCTGTTGATGAGCCATCAGGAGGGGCCATACGTGGTGTCGGACAAGGTCCTTTGTCTCCTCCATTGCTTCTGTCTGGTTGATGACTGATTCCACAGCTGCAATCATGTTGGCAAGTTTAGCATCAACCGTTTTGAATGAAACTTTGTACTGCAGAACCTGTATGTGCTCCTTTGTCAGTTATTTCGACGACAGGTTGTGTACCAGTGTGCCGTTTCTAGATGACATTGGATTCTGCAGTTAGTGGAATTTTTTCTCCAGTGCCGCTTCGTGAACTGCTTATTTGTCACGGGCTCGTTAAAGCACCGTCTGCTGGAGCAGTTTTGTGCTGACTTCGCCCATGAACTTACAGCATTTGGTCTTCTCCTGGTCAATTATCTGGCGATATTTGCGCAGCCTCGCGTGGCAATCCTGAATGAACAAACGGGTCATTTTCTTACCATGTTTAAACATAGCGAGCCTCGCCGTCTCCGTGTCCAGCGGGGATTTTTATCTAACACACCTCGGCAACACGTTATTGTCAAGACACCAGCGATCGAGTCGTATTCTTCTCAAAGTGCAAATTATGCTCCGGCAACTTCTTGCCGTTTCTAACCGCTTAGGATCATATCTGCATATCTGTGCGTGTTCCTGCAATAGAGGGCAATAATTAACGTGAGAAAGTTTTGCTAAAACAGGTCTCGTCAACTTGAAATGTAATCTTCCATTTGACATAAATCAGATTAAATAAGATGTGAATAAATGCGTTCTTTTCAGAAAAAGCAATAATCCACTTATACCTTTGGTGATTTTAATTTCTAAGTTTGTTAAATTCTGCGCCATAAGACTGCCAAAAGACGGGATTTTTCACCACTTTTAGACCCCTACAAATATTCCGCAAGCAACCGTTAAGGGGCTAGTCAACAAAGGGTTAGGCGAAACTTATGAGCAAATGGTTTGATATTTTGTGTACAGTTAAGTTTCGGTGAATAGCTGGTTTAGGAACTGAACTGGTATAGCTTTGACCGTCTGAGAATTGTTTTAGCATTAGTGAAGGGAGGCTCACCGACTAGTAATAGGATTCATTCGTCCCATTCTGTTCTACGCGACCTGTATCAGTCTGACTATCTACCCTGTAACTCCGACGGTAAAAGAAGTTAGCCGACGTATATTGTTGTAGGTCCATTCCTCCCAATGACTACTTGTGACTTGCACGTGTAAACATCAGCTTTAGTTAGCAGGACTGTTGGGAAATAATGCTGGGCTGGCATCTTCGCCTGAGCGCTCCAGGGGCATACTTATTGGATGAAGTTGGCGGATGAGCCCGCTCGTCTCCCCCCCCCCCACCATGGGGCTCACTCCGTAACCCCGTCAGCATCTGCAACCCGACTAGTATTTTAGGTAGCCGAACAAAGACAGGGGAGACTTGAATGGTCATTTCTGGCTTATCAACTCTCATCAGCCAGCCACACTCAGTCGCGGGTGGAGCATCCCCGAGACTGGACCCTGTGACGCGTTGATTAGAAGCCTGACGTTGTTATGGCGTAGTGGTAAGGCTATTAAGGTTTCACCCTAACTGCTGCAATCTTCCAGGCCAGTTTCATTAGGAGAAGAGAGCGAGAGAAGTCTTGGGAAGGCCAGATTAGTAGGAATAGTGTATGCTGTACAGACGGAAAGGAGAGTAGTTAGGACGAAGTCTTGACTGCCGGAGCTCACGTCTAGCCGCGAGGGGGGCTAGGTCTGGAGTGTGGTCTAGCGGCAGCAATCCGGGTGGGCACCGAAAGTTGTCTCTGTCTCGGTCAGCCTTGGTGGTAATTGGTCAGAACGTGTTAGTAGGTCACGCCAGACATTGCGCAAGAGATGGCCAGGGTGCGAGCAGTCAGCGTGACTGCAGCCTTGGCGTGATGAATTAACGATCACGGACTCCCGCAGTGGCACTAACGCCCATTACAAGTCCCGTAACTGATCGATGAGCGTCCGTCTACCATAGTGTA
>JAYGXS010001285.1:0-14759 GCA_036362985.1 Ligula intestinalis
GTTTCAGATTGTTTTCAGTATGGCAGACCCTTCATGTACGCTGATGATTTAAAAATCGCTTATCGATATAAACCGGCAGATCGCAACATCGTGCTCGAGCTGATAAAAAAGGATCTTCAGGCCTTCGCCCAGTGGTGTTGCACATGGCGCCTCACCCTTTCATGGCACAAATGTTCTGTTATGGTTGTTGGCGACGATCATCAACCGGAATTAAGCATTGGCGGCCACGAACTAAATGTCCCAGGAGTTATCAAGGATTTGGGCATATCCTACTCTAAAAGTCTCAATTTGTCAGAGCACTGTGCCCTGATAGTCTCGAAAGCACGCCGAACCACCGGATTTATCCTTAGAAATTTTAAGACTATCAAGGTTAGAACTAGCCTTTATAATATGTACGTGAGACCTAGTCTTGAATACTGCTCACCCTTATTCAGTCTTCTGCGCACTAGTGAACGGGAGAAAATAGAATCGGTGCAGCACTTCTTCACTAAAAGAGTTTTTACTACAGAACACCGTAACTTAGCCTACCAACAAAGGTGCGAACTTATAAAGCTGGATCCCCTATGGCTTCGTAGATTGCAGAAGGGTCTATTTTACTTTTGAATGGTCAAACCTTTAATCCTCTTAGTACAATAAGGTAGCCTGAGCACTCTCGACGCGCCAGTCATCGAAACGTATTTTTATTTCTTCCTATGGCACGCACAGTTAAGTACCGGCAATTCTTTTCAGTAAATGCCATATCAATCTGAAATAAGCTGCCCAAAAGTATTGAAACCCAGCAAAACTACCCTATGTTTAAGAGAGCTATAACTAGTTTTCTACATTCAGGACAACTTTCACGAATTTTGTGTGCTGACTCGGTGGAATCTCTCTTTCACTCTGATGGCGTTCGTGGACTTTGAACCCCGCCAGGCTTCACTGCTGAAGATAATGCGGCTGAAGCAGCAGCCCGCAGTCTGCTCACCCTTCAGCCGATAGCGCGCAACTTTTACCGGCAACCATTGAAGGAAGACTGAGAACACTGTGTTCTTGTGCCAACCCTCTCCATCTGGAACTAATGTTTTTAAACGATATTAAACAGTTCTCCTGCTGATGAGTCAACTCAGCTTACAACTGTACATATATTCCGTTTTATCATACCTTTGAAGGCAGATTTTTTCACTTGAAACAAACCCCCTATCTCGCCCAGTATTGACAAAACACAAAACCTGAAACAAAACCAATACTGGCTGCAACATAGGGAGTTTGTTTTAGGTTTTTTCCGGTCTTCGAGGTGTTGGAAGGCGCCCAAGAGGTGCATTACCAACTCTTTACAATTGCCTGTAAACTGACATAATAAACATATTATATTATATTATTATATTATATTATACATTTACGTGTTACGGTTTTATAGTAAGAATACTTGGGGTCTGGAAAATCTGTCATGTCCTTTAACTGAGGTATACTTAGCCGCGGTCAGTTTGAAGGCAAATAAATCAGCTGAGGACATCACATTGTAACGCGCCAATCCGACCCATTGGGTCGATGAGTTGTTTGAACGCTGTCAAGGTCGGACTTTTTGGTTTCACTTTTTAGAGCTTGCTGAGTCAGATCTCGGATCCCTGAGTTGACCTATCTCAATTCGCGTACCAGATCGTTCCCGTGCTCACGTGGTCTCCTTGCTGCGCTCCTATCGTCCTGAGTGGATGAATATTCCCATTCCAGTTTGTTCGTTCCCACCAGTGTTGGTTTTGCATCACAAGAGACTACTATCTTCGGATATTTTCACACTCGTTTTGTTATACTAGTTTTCCATACATTTCGTCGATATTGCTCTACATTTTTAAACCACCATATCTACACCTGAACCTTCTTGCCTCTTACTTTGTGTGTGACCCTATGCCTGTTGATAAGAAGAGGTTGTCTGAGGTTCACTCTGAGGTTAACCGACTTTTAGAAGAGATTTCCGTGTTATCTGCTGAGAGTCGTTGTCCACCTTCGTTATCAAATCACGCACCAGACCCATCAAGGCCACGGGTAGTTCGGAATACTACATTGGCGCCCAACATCTTATCAAGTGTTGCCCCCACCCTCATCCAACTTGTATGCACCTTTCCCACCAGCACCCCGTCCCTCCCGCCTCCCATCCCGATCCGTTTTTCGCACCATCTGCATTCCAACCCGGGCAAGACATTGACGTTTGGCTGGCTAAGCTCGACCTCTTCTTGGCTGATATCTCCCTCTCAGAGCACACTCGTTATTTACTTGCCCTTCTTTACCCGAGGATCTTGCTCCTGTCCTCAAGAATGGCATCACGGTTAAAACTGATTTTGCTGATGCTCGTAGACGTTTAACTTCTATTTTTGTCAAACCCCTCTCCGCTTCCACCGCTGGCGATCGTTTTATCGCCTCAGGCAGGGCCCCCAACAGTCGGCAGAGGATTTCGCTCATGAGCTTGAGCGGTTGGCCTCCCTGGCCTACTCATCCGCATCACCCATGAGCGCGATTAAATAATACTCGACCGCTTCATTTTTGGTTTGAATGACCGCACCCTCAAGCACCATCTGCTCTCGTTCAGTGTGATCGTTTTAACCAAGTTGTTGATCAGGATTTGTCTCCACCTGTTACTCCCACTTCCCCCGACCGCCACTTCCTTCTGCACAACCGCCTCCTTCCAGCCACCTATTTCTGCCCAAAACAACCGCCGTCGACCATTCCCTGTCCGCTTCCCCAATCACCATCCTGGGTGTGTGTACTGCGATGCCTTCGGTCCTCGTGCTCGCCACTGCGGCCCCAAACCCCCATGTAAGTCCCTTCCTTTTAACTCTTTTTCCGCTGTTGATGTTCTGTACCCACCTGCGTTTACTATAGATATTTTTTGTCTGAATCTCGTATCCAAGCTTTAGTTGACACAGGGGCTAATGTTTCCCTAGCTTCTTTGCCTAGACTCCCCCATTATGTTCGCAATCTCGTCCATCCCCTCTCCGTTACTCATAACTTAAGGGCCCCTAACGGTACAGCCATACATATATCAGGCTCCCTTACCCTCGACTTTGCTATCGCCCATGCACGTGTTACTCACACATTTCTCATCGCCCCGTGCTCACGTGGTCTCCTTGCTGCGCTCCTGTCATCCTGAGTGGATGAATACTCCCATTCCGGTTTGTTCGTTCCCACCAGTGTTGGTTTTGCATCATAAGAGATTACTATCTTCGGATATTTTCACACTCGTTTTGTTATACTAGTTTTCCATACATTTCGTCGATATTGCTCTACAATTTTAACCACCATATCTACACCTGAACCTTCTTGCCTCTTACTTTGTGTGTGACACTATGCCTGTTGATAAAAAGAGGTCATCTGAGGTTCACTCTGAAGTTCACTCTGAGGTTAACCGACTTTTAGAAGAGATTTCCTTGTTATCTGCTGAGAGTCGTTGTCCACCTTCGTCATCAAATCACGCACCAGACCCATCAAGGCCACGAGTAGTACGGGATACTACAGCATCTTCCGTATGCATGGGTCTGCTCGATACGGAGATTACAATCGTTGTCCATTGGCAGAAGGTTGATAATTAGATGGGACGTTGTAGATGTCTGAGGTGGGTCGAGGCGGCTGCGAAGCACCATCGTCATTCAAGTGCATCGGCAGAATACACTCAGCCTTTCGTTTGTCGAATATCTAAGTGAGATTGAGATTAAAATTATTAGTATTTATACTTCTGATACATTATAAGAGGAAATAATATATATTTTAGTGTGGTTAAAGAGAAAATTATCTTCTTTCATAATAATTTATTTTATAAACATTGAGATGTTAGTCGACGAATATTGGAATCGATAAATTGTTCTTAATTTTTGTTTTTATTTTATTTTTAAGGATTGGAAAAGGAGGCAATGCACAATTTTGCTTAAGCTTTGATTTGATCAGCGTTGGAAACCGTCGACTGCAAAGCCTCCAGCAGTGGCCAGTTTTCTCCTTAATGTGCGGGAACTCTCCTGGACCGTTAGATCTCTTTTGGTCCGAATTGGACGTCAAAGAACTGGTTAGCAATTGTCCTATTTTGTTCAGAAATATATAAGTCATGTCATTTGAGAAGAACTGTTTGGTCTTTCTTCTAAATTCTGCTAAACTGTGGCTTTTGTGAATATCGTTGGGTAGAGCCCATCTTTTATTTTCAGGTCCTTTGCCCCGCTTTCGGTCCTCTCTCTCAATTCTATCTTTAGTTGCCTCATTTTCATCCGCTCCCTCGGCTCGTATTCTGGCTGAAAAAACAATTGCTTGTGCGAATTTCGTAAGGCCGTTTTTCCTTTTAGCAGTTTTGATGCCAAGCCTTCGTTATCAAATATAACTTTGAGAGGCCTTGGGTTTGTTTGTAGGTCGCGGCCTAGGTCTTCTTTACCCAGATGGAAGGCTTTATTGACGGTATAGGTTTCCCCATTCTTTAGGACAGCGCTGACGTATTCGTGTATTTGATCATAGTCGTGTGCAACTCGTTCCGTTGTACTGTCAAACGTGGACTCAGGAGCACCTTGTATGATAATGTTGTTTTTCCGATTTATGGACGACTTCTGTAATACCTTACCTGTAGTTCCGTTTGACTCGTCTTGAACAACTATGCAGTTTTGTCGGTCAAGGGAAACCCGTGATGTATTTCCAGTCTTACTGCGCTGTCCCTTCTGAGGACTCGATTGCCCGATGTTCTGCTGCTATCGTCTTATTTGTTTCAATGTTCTGGGCTTACTCGTGAATCTCTGTAATGCGTCTGAGCGTAGATAGATAACTAACACATGGGTCAAAGAGTTGTTTTTTAAGCTTTTTTAGCCGTTTGGAAAGAAAGTTTGGGATAAGTGATTTCTTACATGGGGATCTCTCGTCAATAAGGGTATCTCGAATTAAATTAAGGGTGGCATATAATGTGTTTACAGCTTCTAGAGGGGATGCTGTTAGGAGGAAAGAGCTCCAATTCAATGACCTCATGTAGTTATTCATAGATTCAATGTCAAGATTTTTGGGGTTTATAGAAGTGTAACTAGGATCAGGTCTTATTTTAATGTTGAGAGGGAGCACTGCTATTATTGTCTTGTGATCACTATCAAAGGTTAAGCTGTCATAATGCGTATATAAGGGCCAGATATCATTGGTGACAATAACATCGAGTATATTGTTTACTCTGGTTGGTTTGTTTATTATTTGCGTCCATTTATAAAACACAATTGATGATAATAATTCATCATGTCTGGATGGGGCTGATAGTTCTGCTCAGTTTATTTCTGGGCAGTTTAAGTCTCCTGCAATTATCGTATATTCGGTTTGGATATTTGATAGAATATCTAGTAGATTTTTAAGGCCCGTGTTATCATTACTATATTCCGGAGGGGTGTACAAGCATCCAATTAGAATGCTTTTAAGGGTCATGGATGTTATTATAGCGAAGCACGCTTCGCCATTGAACGTCTCCTGAAGAATCTCACAGCCACTCTGTTCTATGGTAGATCTGATGTAAATCATACAACCTCTTCCTCGTTTATTAGCATGGTCCTGTCTATAGAAGGTGTAGTTTTCTATGAAAAGTGAAGCATTGGAGGTTGATTGGTTAACCCATGTTTCTGTTAAAAAGACTTTATAGGGATTGTGTGTATCAATAAAAGTCCTAAGTCGTGGAACTTTGTTTACTGTCGATCTAGCATTAATGAGAGCAACACTTATGGTGTCGGATACAAAAGCTGGAATCTGTTGTGAAAAAATGGATTACTATTACTTGTTTGATTGTGTTGAGGGCTCATGTGCGGAGATTGTGTGATTGGTAGATAATATGGTCGTGTTGGGCTATTTGTGGCGAATTGTGCATTATTGGGAAAAAATTGGTGATGAGAGTGATGGAATTCGATGGCATTGTGTAACTATCGGGGGGGTATGGTGTTGTGCGAGGTGGGATTTGAGTGTGTGTGTTATATTGAAAGGGTTGGGTGTGCGGTGGTCGTCTTGTGTATGGGCTAGGATACATGGGTTGAGAGAAGGGGTTAGGTGTCATTTGAGGGTGTGCATTTAAATACGGATATTCGTTTTGATATGCAATTCTGTTTGGGAATGGTGGTCTATTCTGGGTAGTTCGGGGGAAATAATCTAACACTGGTTTACTACTTTGGTTCGTTGAGTTACGACTGGCATTGCTATTTATGGACATGTTTAGACTTGGGTTGTTATTTATCAGTGTGTCTTGATTAGATCCAGGATAAGTGTCGTTCATGGCTAATGGGGTTGTACTATTTTGGGGTCTTTTTGTTTGAACCTTATTCTTTCCTTCAAATGCTTCGGCAGGTTTATATTTTGCTTTCTGGTTGTCATTTTTATGATTAGAAGAAGTCGCTCTCAAGTCACCTAAGCTGATGCTACGTTGATAGTTTTTGTTTTCCTTCCCAGAGGAGGAGGAACTCGTTAATTGTTCCTCTGAAGTAGCATTTTATGGGGTGTTTCCGTCCTCTGCGATTATATGTGGCTGACTTTGTTAATGCCCTTTGTCTTTGTGAAAAACTTGTCTGCGCTGCATTGGGGTCAAGTCAGGGCCTATTTATGCTTTAAAACTCCGAAAACTCCTATTTATTTCAGAGTTTTGTAGTAGAATTTGAGCTTCGACGTGAGTTTAACATGTGAGCAAAATCGGTTTGATTTTACTTCGCGAATTTAGTCTTTTGATAGGCACTATGCCTACACTTATCCCACATTGTTGAAAAACGGTGGAGGTTATGATTGACCCGATCAAAGGCTTAAGTAAAATCAAAATCAACGCTCCCATGGCCAAACCGCTGTCTCTAGATTGCAGCACATACTTGACCTTGAGCCCGACTGGACACAACCTTAATTTCTGCTCTCAAACGTAGACTATTTGGATTCTGATACCATTTCGCCAGTACTGTTTTGGATATTATCGCTTCAATTGTATGTGCAAAAGTACTTTCTGCAACTCGTGAAATTTGTTATTGTGTCGTACTTCATCAGAAAACGGAATCAAATTGGAATTTGTTCTTCACGTCATTGAACTGGATTTGCAGCTTACAACCAAAACAAGTGAAAACAGCCTGAAAAAACCACCAGTGACAAGATCAGCAGTTATTCAGGACCTCGAAGATCTACAAACGGCTGAGTCGTTCCTGAATATCCTGCATATTGTTTATACACATTTGAAAGTGCTTCTAAGTAATTAAGCGTATTGTTTACTCAGTCTGCTAGAAATATTTGCAATACTTTACACACCATCAGAAGATTTTCGTTATTTTGAATACCAGTCAACACACTACGTCATAGTCGCATTTTGAATTTAGTCGTTTCGCTTGCAAATGGAAGTAGCAAATATTACCTTCGATAATTCTACTAAACTGTCAACGGGGCCAGGAATCCAACCGCGGACGCCTCTGGTGCAAGTAGAACGGCTGGACGATGGGGCTATAGAAGAGTACAGTAGTGAGGATCAAATTAGATTATCAACTACAAAAGAGCGGTCTCGAAGTTTACTAAAAAGTCCTCCCGGCAAACGGACGAAAAGTCTCAGAAGTTTAAGAGGTGCAACTTATAAAGATGAGGCTTGCACATCCTGTCTTACGCTTCTGCACAAATTTGCAGACCACGATAAGGAGCTCCATGATCTGAAAATGGAGATGGAGGAATTGAAGAAATCTCTTCGCTTCCTCCTTAAAAAGGACAACATTATCGTACCTGAAGTTGAGAATAGCCAGCAGAGAAGGGTATTTGCAGAATCTCGGGGCGGAGCATCCACTGAGAAGGATGAACAGACACCGGCAAACCAAGCGGCGAAATTGGTAGCTTCCAACTCAAATCCTCTCGATACTGCGCGAAACAAAACACCCACCAAACAACACGCTTCAATCGGAGAAGGAGATTGTACAACTCCACTTTCTTGTGAAGTCGGTTCGGGCACAGAAAGCCAGCATAAAAAAGAAAGTGGGTATGCTAAGGCTGCATACAGATCACTGAAAAAAACCACAAATGCGGAAGGGGGGCAGCACGAAGACAGCTCTGAACAAAGCCATCCCGGCTTCCAAAAGAAGCCTATCTCTGGTGATGGTAAGGAAAACCCAAAGTCACAAGCCATTGCTATCGATACCTCGGGGTCTTCCGATGGCAGTAGGGCTGGAAATATATCAAGGGTCTCCCTTGACCGCCGAAACTGCATAGTCGTTCAAGGCCTACCTGAATCAGACGGAACTACTCCGAAGGAAAGGACGGATGCGGACGTCGAAAAGTTTCGGGACCTGCTAAAAGACATTCTCAGACAGCGAGAGACAGTAGGAGTTTGTGGAGCTTTCAGGATAGGCAAACAGGTTACTGAACAGTCGGAAACTGTCCGACCTCGACCTCTCAGGATAGTCTTGGATAACAAAGAACAGGTGAACTTGGTTCTGTCCCGGAAGACAGCTCTCCGCCACTCACATAAGACGGTGTTTTTTCAGCCGGACTACTCTCCAGCAGAACGTCTGAAACGCCGAGAATTGGTGGCGGAACTACGGGGGAGAGAGAGAGCTGGAGAGAGCAATCTGGCCATTTTCAGGGACCAAATAATACAGAAAACTACCATAGTGCTGTGGAAGCAGTCAATCCTGATGACGGCTGTGGTCCAGTAGTACTGGCAAACTCGCGCCCAAACGCATTGGACACTGCAGAGTCTCGCCGGCTGAAATTTCTATATACTAACGCCCAGAGTTTATTCTCGAAGTTTGATGAACTTCACATACAGGTAGCCGATGGGTCCCCTGATGTTATAGCAATTACAGAAACCTGGCTGTCACAAAGCATCAGTGATTCAGAAGTGGCGCTATGCGGATACCAACTATTTAGACGAGACCAAGTGGAACGCCAGGGTGGAGGAGTTGCTATGTATGTAAAGAACGAATTAAGTGTGTGCGAGAAGCCTGAAAGGATTACTCATGGTATAGAGGCTATTTGGCTGACAATTAAGGCACGGGGGTCGCAGCCCCTGGAAGCCGTGACTGTCTACCGACCACCGCGGACAAACAGTGATGCAGATGCGCGTTTACTGGGGTGCATAAAGGAGATAGGAAGTCGACCTGATGTTGTACTCATGGGTGACTTCAATGCGCCCAGCATATGTTGGAACAATTTGCGGGCAAATTGTTCTAAAAACACCTTTGGTCACCATCTGCTAAAAACAACACTTGAGGCCCTTTTCACACAACACGTCCTAGTTTCAACTAGAGCACGTGGAGGGCAACAAGCAAGTTGTTTAGATCTAGTCTTCACGAAGCATCCCGACACTATAGACGAGGTATGCTGCCTACCTCCACTAGGTCGAAGTGATCATGCTACTTTTATGGGATCATGGTCTTTACTCGTTACCCCCTACAGCAGACGAACCAAGGTCGAATATATGGCGAGGTGACTTCTCACAAATGAGAGTAGAGGCCTCACAAATAGACTGGGGTCTTCTTTTCTCTGGGGATGTCACTGAGGACTGGAATACATTTAAGGAGTGGTTGTTGCAGCTAATGCGCAGTCATTGTCCACTTTCAGTGCCCAAGGTATCTAGCCAACCTCCATGGCTGAACAGAGCTATCAAAAGAGAGATCAATAAAAAAAGAAAGCTTTGGAAGAAGTTTTGCAACACAAGCTGCAACGAAGATTTTGAACAGTACAAAATCCAGCGCAACAAGGTAAAAAAAATGGTTTTCAAAGCACGACGGGACTTTGAGAGCGATCTACTGCGTCGAGCTGTCAATAATCCAAAGTTGCTATACAGTTATTTACGGAAAAGCACACGTAACAGGAACCCGATTCCTGTTATGCAAACTGATGATGGTCACGAAATCTCCGACTGTAAAAACAAAGCAGAACATTTTGCTGAGTTCTTTCAGTCTGTCTTCACCATAGAACCTCCCTTCGTCGCAACTGTTGACGAGGTCGTGGAAGCACCAAATATTGGGGATATTTTGTTTGAAGAAGAGGCGATTTTTCAAGAACTAAAAAGCTTGAAGGAATGTAAATCTCCGGGTCCTGATGAAATTCCTGCCAAATTGCTCAAGGAACTTGCTAGAGAGCTAGCTAAACCCCTTTCACTAGTGTGCCAGAAATCGTTTGATACTGGAATACTTCCTCCGGACTGGAAATTAGCGCATATTACACCGCTTTACAAAAGCGGTGGTCGTGCATCTGCGAATAACTACAGACCCGTGAGTCTGACCTCCATATGCTGCAAAGTAATGGAGAAGATCATCAAGAAGCAATTGATGATATATTGTGAAACTCACAATATATTGTCGAATGCGCAATTTGGATTCCGTAGGGGAAGGTTTATGTGTAACAAACTTGCTTTATACGATGCAAAGCTGGACAAGGGCAATTGATGCAAAAGAAACTGTACATGCAGCCTACATTGATTTCCGGAAGGCCTTTGACAGTGTTCCACACCAACGTCTCCTGCATAAGTTGAGACTGATGGGTCTCGGAGGCAGACTTCTTACGTGGATTGAGAATTTCCTATCTGTTCGTTCCCAAACGGTGTGTGTAGGACGACAACAATCAAGGCCGACAGTCATCGAGAGTGGAGTCCCTCAAGGTTCAGTACTCGGACCCACCCTCTTTCTCTTGTTCGTTAATGATTGTGTACAGGAATTGGACTGCGAGTGCGCCATGTTTGCAGATGATGTAAAAATATGGAGGGTCATCAGGTGTGCTGCCGATGAAGATAATTTCCAGGAAAATCTTTGTCGATTAAACGAGTGGTCGCATAGATGGCTGCTGTCCTTCAATTCTAACAAATGCACTCTGCTGCGCCTGGGAAATCGAAATGCGGTGCCTTATGCGCGACCCTACCATCTGAACGGAATCCCTTTGCAAGAAACAGAAATACAGAAGGATCTCGGCATCTTGATGACAGACAATCTCAAACCTTCTATACAATGTTGTAAGGCGGCTAAAACTGCAACTTCAATGTTGTACGCCATCAAGCGGGCATTCCCGGTTTTTGATGAAGACTGTTTCTCGAAAATCTTCGGTACCTTCATTAGGCCACATCTTGAATACGCGATTCAAGCCTGGAGACCGTGGATGCGGCAGGATTATAACGTTCTTGAGAGGGTGCAGCGGCGAGCAACAAAATTAGTAAGAGGCCAAGGTTCACTACCATATGAGATCCGCCTAAATAACCTTTATCTCTATCCTTTGAGTTATAGGCAGTTACGCGGAGATTTGATACAAACCTTCCGTATCGTGCGTGGCTTTGACTGCGCTCTCAGGTGTGACGACTTCTTCCAACTCGCCACTACAACTAATCTCCGGGGGCATCCCTTCAAACTCTATGTGCCCCAAGGACGATTGGATGTACGGAAGAATTTTTTCTCTAATCGTGTCGTGGACCCGTGGAATAACCTTCCCGAGGCCATTTTTATGTCCCAATCTGTGGAGATATTCAAACAACGACTTGATATACACATGCTACAACACAACGTGAACTATGTGACAAATTAACCTTGAAACACCACTGCGCCATGTGACTGTCTATATTTTCCTGACTGAAAACTTGTTAACATTGTTTATAATTCTTGAGATTTTGATGTGACAAATAGGGAGTTCAAAGGCGCAAGCCTATTTTTCCCTCAAATATACTGACTGACTGACTGACTGAGAGCTGGCAGGTGTCACAAGATCTTTTCTCGATAAATCCATGTTGAGCTGCGCTAAGCAGGATGTTTTCTGTCGAGTGACGCATAATCTTTTCTTTGATAAAGGTCTCCAAGATCTTCAAGGTTGCGGGAAGTGTATTTATTGGCCTAAAGTTGTCAAAAAACGTCAATTGGCCATGCTTGCGAATAGGCATTATGTGCGATTCCTTTCACAACAAAAAAAACGTTTCGCTCTCAAGAGCAAGATTAAATACCTTACAAAGAAAAGACGGAAAGATATCATTCGCTTTAGCTTTTAGAGGGCTAATTGGGACGCTATCTGGTCCTGGACTATAAGATTGACGATAATGAAGGATGGCTACGGTCACGTCCCAGACGGTAAAACTTATGGTTTAGAGGATGGCACCCGAACAAGCACGGATAGCCGTAAGTGCGGCGAACGAGTTTTCACAAAACGTTTTGTATAGGAACACATTGAAGCTATCAGCGGTCAACTAAGAGTCAACAATGGGGTTTTCTAAGGCGTCTTTAAGTATGGGGTGTTGCGCTTTCCTCTGCGCTTTGACCGTGCGCAAAAAGAGTTTCGCAACATTTAGAGAAGGGTTTTCAGCAAAGTTGGCCTCATCGGCTATCTGCTGTTCTTTGAGGAGCTTCTTAGCCTGCTCAAAGATCAGTGTGATCAAGGGAAGAACGGAAGTGTCTTTCTGTTGATGCAAATGACGATAGAGCCTACGCAGCCTTTGTCAGAAAGATAGAGAAAGGTTCACTTCATCCTTGACATGTATTACCTTCTTACGTGAGACAAAGATTTAGGTCTTAGCTATTCTAATACGCTTGACTTATCCCCACATGTTAAACAAATCGCACCAAAAGCCAATCGACTATGTGGCTTCATAAGTAAAAATTTCACATTAATTACACTTAAGACTAAACTTTACAAAATGTACGTTTTACCTGTTCTAGATTACTGCTAAATATTTTTCGGTACCATGTCATCAGATGACAGACAGAAACTAGAAAAAATCCAACGAAGGTTTACCGGAGGTCTGCGTAAACATGATGACGCCCGAGACTCCTATTAAATAATGTACAATAGATATGGTCTTAAACCCCTCTGGCAAAGGCGACTCCAAAATGGTTTAACTTTCCTATTTAAAGTGACACATAATCAGAACATCCTTAGCAATAATATGTTAACGAATCAAAACAGTTCCCGTTCCACTAGAAACAACCAGCATACAATTCATAACGCTAAAGCTAGGACGGCCTAGCGATCAAATTTCTACACCATAAGATATGCGATCATATGGAATGCCCTACCCAACGATATTCGCAAAAGCCACAGTTTAGCCGAATTTAGAAGAAAGACCAAGCAGTTCTTCTCAAATGACATGACGCATATATTTCTGAATAAAATAGGACACTTTGCTAACCAGTTCTTTGACGTCCAATTCGGACCAAAAGGGATCTAACGGTGCAGGAGAGTTCCCGAAAATTTTGGAGAAAACTGGCAAATGCTGGAAGCTTTTCAGTCGACGGTTTCCAACGCTGATAAAATCAAAGCTTAAGCAAAATTGTGCCTTGCCTCCTTTTCCAATCCTTAAAAAAAAAAATAAAAAACAAAAACTAAGAACAATTTACCTATTCCTATATTCCTCTACTAATATCTAAATGTTTATGAAAATTATTATGAAAGTAAATAATTTTCTCTTCAATTATACTAAAATATATATTGTTGTCTCTTATAATGTATGTGGGCTCTTGGCCCTACTTACGTGTTGTTTAAATTTATCAATAACCAAGTTTGTTAAAACTAAATACAACACTTTTTCACACGTTCGGTTTTGACGCGTGCTAGCAACTATCTTGCTAATCACCCTCCACAGCTCAATTCTCTCCTCACCTGCCGCTGTTTATTTTGCCCTTCAACGACACCTCTCTGGTGATCACTCTCGGGCTCCAGGAGAATCCAGCGACAATTCGCAAACGAGTTTTCTCCCCATTTTGCAACTCACAGCCCAACGAACTTGGATCCAGTCCTCGCAGAGTTATCCTTTGGCAAGTCGACTACTTGACTACTACCGACTAGGATCGTGAAGGATCTAAGTGAGTTGTACCATTTCTAATCTTCATCGTCAATCTCTTTACTGGACTTTACAACTTTTCCACTAGAATAGTCTGGTAAATCCCTTATAAGCAGTTAGTCTACCCTCGAAAGTTTTCATCGCGTATTTGCTAAGACGTTTTGTATATTTGTAGTGATAAAGTCGCTACATGTATCAGAAATATGAATACTAATGATGTAAATCTCAATCTCACTTAGATATTCGACAAACGAAAGGCCAAACGTCTTCTGCCGATGCACTTGAATGACGATGGTGCTTCGCAGCTGCCTCGACCCATCTCAGACATCTGCAACGTCCCATCTAATTAGCAAACTTGTGCCACTGGACAACGATTGTAATCTCCGCATCGAGCAGACCCATGCATACGGTAGATGCCATATCATCAGCTGATTTTTTCACCTTCAAACTGACCGCGGCTAAGTATACCTCAGTTAAAGGACATTACAGTTTTTTAAGACCCCAAGTATTCTTACTATAAAACCGTAACGCCCACAATGTATAGCTATTTTATTTCATGTTTTCCTCGATTTGTTCCCTAGAAGTCAGGTTTTTTTTTCACTTAAAACAAACTCCTTATTTCGCACACTATTGACCTAGCAAAAGACCAAAACAAATACAATGGTCACTGCAAAAGAAGGGGTTTGGGTAAGGTTTTTTCCTGCCTTCCGGGGTTTTTTGACGGCGCCAAAGATGTGCTTTACAAATAAACCTTATTATTATTAAATTGGAGGATAAGATGATCCAGCACTTTTTACAGTGTATCGGTACAATTATTTACATCCAAACATTGGAAAAAATCAGACTTGTCGGGAGCGTTTAGATGTGTCAGTAATGCCACCGTATTTGCTGATCGGAAATCACGATCCAAACTATATTTCTGGGAAAATGTTTGGTCGGCCTTCAGTTCTACAGGGTGCCCCACGAAAAACCCCGAAATTTATGATAATGTTTATAATAATAATAATTTGTATATTTAAGGCCCAAGGGGCCCTGTCGT
>JAYGXS010001286.1:960-14757 GCA_036362985.1 Ligula intestinalis
TTGCATAGTTCGTTAGCTAATTCTCTTAGTGCTAGTGCAGGAATTTTTTCCCACCCTGGTGATTTGGCAGGCTTAAGTTGAAGTTATTCGGCCCTGACAGTGTTGTGTAAAAACTCTAGGTCCTCTATTTTGGGCAATAAGGAGGAGGGTAAGGGTGCAGTTATCGGTCGATGAGCGGACAGACCAGCAAAAGTTGTAGGTTCTCGGGTATAGACGGATTCAAAGAAATCGGAGAGGTGGGAGGCTTTCACCTGGTCTTCGGTCACCATTTGTCCATTGGCTGATCTAAGGGCAGGGATCAGTTCCTGAGATCTCTTCTTGCTTCGTATGTAACCGTACAAGATCTTGGGGTGTTCCAGCGACTTCTGTAATATGTTCAACTCGTATTTCTTGCGCAGTTTAGTAGCTTCTCTTTTACAAATGTAACGTTGTTGCTTATTCTCCCGTAAGTGTTTACCGGAGCCGGTTAATCTGTAGCGTCTCCAGAAGCGGTTTCTTTTTTTGAAAGCGGCCTGCAAGTTTGAGTTCATCCACTTCGAGTGATTCGTACTTGTCTTTCTTCTGAAGGGACAGTTGAGACAGAGAGTCCTTTTCAACGTCGAGCTAAAGGTCATCCACTGTTCATTTGCCCCACCTTGGAGATCTGTTTCCCATGATACCTCTGACATTTCTCTTCTCATAAGTGTGTAGTCGCCCTTCCAAATGTAACTTTCACATGTGTCGGAGGAGTAGGGTTTGGAGAACAGCGAATACTCAAAATACAGCATAATATGGTCGCTTGACCCTAATGGTGGTCGATTCTGCAGGTCAATCACAGTTTTCTCCTCTCGTGTAAAGATAAGGTCGAGACAGTTCGACTGTTGTCCTTCCGTAGCCCGCGTTCCAAACGCGACGGTTTGGCAGAGCAGTTTGGCTGTGGCCCATTGTAGTTATTTGTGATTGAAGTTGTCTTGAAGACCCTGTGCAGTCCATGTCTGCCAGTCAACACCAGGAGCGTTAAAGTCCCCAACGATTAGGATGTCTTTTTTCTCACTAACCCTATACAATTCTGCTATGAGGATAGTGTCTTGGTCATGAGAATGGTTTGGCGGGCGGTATGTCACCGAAAGCGTCAGTGGCCTGGCGTACTTAGCAGATATAGTAATAGTTAGCATTTTCACATCTCGTGCTGGGACCGGTACTTCAGCAGTGGCTGTCAGCTTGCAAGTGACATAGACTATAAGCCCTCCTCCTCTAGTTGTTCTGTCTTTCCTGAAAAGCTGATATCCTCTAAGTGATAATTCGGAATAAGCGATATCGTTTGAAAGCCAGGTTTCAGTTAAAGCCATGATATCTGGTTTCACCTCCTCGACCAAGTTTTTTAGTTCGTCCAGCTTGTTAAACAAGCTTTGTACATTTGCGGTTAGGATCTTTAGTGACAGTTTACTCCGTGAGGCCCAACCCTCATCGTGACAGGTTTTGGCCAGAGGAAGGGCTCCTTGACTTGTATTATTTGCCCATCTTTTATTTTCAGGCCCTTTGCCCCGCTTTCGGTCCTCTCTCTCTCAATTCTATCCTTTGTTGCCTCATTTTCATCCGCTCCTTCGGCTCGTATTCTGGCTTAAAAAACACTTGCTTGTGCGAATTTCGTAAGGCCATTTTTCCCTTTAGCAGTTTTGATGCCAAGCCTTCGTTATCGAATATAACTTTGAGAGGCCTTGGGCTTGTTTGTAGGTCGCGGCCTAGGTCTGCTTTACCCAGACGGAAGGCTTTATTGACGGTATAGGTTTCCCCATTCTTTAGGACAGCGCTGACGTATTCGTGTATTCGATCATAGTTGTGTGCAACTGGTTCCGTTGTACTGTCAAACGTGGACTCAGGAGCACCTTGTATGATAATGTTGTTTTTCCGATTTATGGTTGACTTCTGTAATACCTTACCTGTAGTTCCGTTTGACTCGTCTTGAACAACTATGCAGTTTTGTCGGTCAAGGGAAACCCGTGATATATTTCCAGCCTTACTGCTATCGGGAGACCCCGAGATGTTGTTAGGAATAGTTTTTGACTTTGCGTTCCCACTTCCATCACCAGAGATAGGCTTCTTTTGGAGTCTGTGATGGCACCGATCAGGTCTGGCTTCCTGCTGCCCCCTTCTAAATTTGTGGTTTCCTTCTGTGATTTGTATGCAGCCTTAGCATACCCACTAGGAGTGGTTGATGTGCTGGGTACATTTTGCACTTTCAGTCCGGAAAATGAGCCTATAATTAGCGGGGTTTGTACTTCGGAAAGTTCCTCATGTGTTGAGATTGGGCGCAGAGTATTAGTCCCGCAGACCGTTAGAGATGTTTCTGTAGAATCTTGATCACAGTGCTCCTCGTCGAGGACAACTTGACCATTTATGTTACTTGCCTGATCATTTTTGTGCGTAGACGCTTCGGCGAGAGATGCTGCTGCTGCGTAGGTTAGGTCCCCTCCCTTAAGTTCATGCATCGCCAGTGTTTCCTCGTGAGGGAGGAATCTAGAAAATTTCTTCAGCTCTTCCAGCTCCACTCTAAGACTATTAACCACTTCCTCAAGTTTCGTAAATTTGTTAAGAAGGGTAAAATATGATAGGCAGGCTTCATCTTTATGAGTTGCCACCCTTAAACATTTAAGACTTTTAGTTCGCTTGGCAGGAGGACTTTTCAATAAGCTTCATGACCGATTTTTTGTATTTGATGACTGAATTTGATCCTTACGGCTATACGCTTCTATAGCTCCATCGGTTAGCCATTCGACTTCCACCCGAGGTATCCCCGGTTCGATTCCCAGTCCCGCTGGCAGTTTTGTAGAATTATCGAGAGCTATAGTTTCTACGTCCATTTTAGTTGTAAACGAAACTATTAAATTCAAAATGTTAAATTTGCCTTTGTGACTGTGACGTAGTGTGTTGACTGATAGTCAAAATAAGGAAAATCTTCCGACGGTGTGTAGAGTATTGCAAATATTTGAAGCAGACTGAGAAAACAATACGCCTAAGTGCTTAGAAGCACTTTCAAATATGTATCAACAATATGCAGGATATTCAGGAACGACTCAGCCGTTTGTAGATGTTCGAGGTCCTGAATAACTGCTAAGCTTCGAGAAGGCTTGAGATCCTAGCACCTTGGTCTTTTTAGGCTGTTTTCGCTTGTTTGTTTGTAGGTTGCGAGTTCAGTTCAACGACTTGAGAAACAAATTCCACTTTGATTCCGTCTTCTGATGAATTTCGACACAATAAAAATTCCACGATGACGAGATTGTTGAATAGTATCCAATGCTTAATATCTGGAGTCCGCGAGAGTGTCCAGAAGTGTGAAATCCCGAAACGACTAAATCCCTGGGAGTCCGAAAAAGTCAAACCGATTTCGAAGAACGCGCTTTATATTCGGGAAGTGATGTTGAATCTTGAAGATGCTCGTACTTTTTCCACAACCTTTGTTTCTTCTTCATGGCCCTTTTTATCGGCTGGTTGACATATGGAGGTCTGGCTCGTTGTAACTTTTACTACAGTCTATGATATGACTCAGTTTTGTGGGCCATTTGAAAGTCAATGAAAGCGGCATGTTTATCCTCTAGAGTTAGGGATCCCATATTCAAGATGGGACCTTGTAAAATTACATCAGATTAAAGAAAAGTAGTCTCCATCGAAAACAGTAAATGCCTGCTTGATGGCATACAGCAGTGAAGTTAAGACCTTAGTTGTCCTACAAGACTGTATAGAAGGCTTTAAGTTTTCTGTCATCCAAATTCTAAGACCATTAGCCATTTCTACTCCCCAAAGCGGCAAGCTGTTATGAAAGTAAAGTCGTTTATCATAATAAGGTTTATTTGTAAATCACATCTTTGGCGCCGTCAAAAACCCAGGAAGACAGGAAAAAACCTACCCAAACCCCTTCTTTTGCAGTGACTATTGTATTTGTTTGGGCTTTGGCTAGGTCAATAGTTTGCAAAATAAGGAGTTTGTTTTGAGTGAAAAAAAACCTGACTTCTAGGAAACAAATCTAGAAAACCATGAAATAAAATAGCTATACATTGTAGGTGTTACGGTTTTATAGTAAGAACACTTGGGGTCTTAAGAAACTGTCATGTCCTTTAACTGAGGTATACTTAGCCACGGTCAGGTTGAAGGCGAAAAAATCAGCTGAGGACATCGCATCTACCGTATGCATGGGTCTGCTCCATACGGAGATTACAATCGTTGTCCATTGACACAAGTTTGCTAATAAGATGGGACGTTGCAGATGTCTGAGGTGGGTCGAGGCAGCTGCGAAGCACCATTGTCATTCAAGTGCATCGGCAGAAGACACTTGGCCTTTCGTTTGTCGAATATCTAAGTGAGATTGAGATTTACATCATTAGTATTGATACTTCTGATACATTATAAGAGGAAACAATATTTATTTTAGTATAGTTGAAGAGAAAATTATTTTCTTTCATAATGATTTTTTATAAACCTTTAGATATTAGTCGAGGAATATTGGAATAGATAAATTGTTCTTAGTTTTTGTTTTTTATTTTTATTTTTAAGGATTGGAAAAGGAGGCAAGGCACAATTTTTCTTAAGCTTTGATTTTATCAGCGTTGGAAACCGTCGACTGGAAAGCTTCCAGCATCGGCCAGTTTTCTCCAAAATGTGCGGCAACTCTCCCAGACCGGTAGATCCCTTTTGGTCCGAATTGGACGTCAAAGAACTGGTTAGCAAAGTGTCCTATTTGTTCAGAAATATATGCGTCATGTCATTTTAGAAGAACAACTTGGTCTTTCTTCTAAATTCGTCTAAACTGTGGCTTTTGCGAATATCGTTGGGTAGGGCATTCCATATGATCGCATATCTTATGGTGTAGAAAATTGATCGCTGGGCCGCCCTAGCTTTAGCGTTATGAATCGTATGCTGGTTGTTTTTAGTGGAACGGGAACCGTTTTGATTTGTTAACATATTATTGCTAAGGATGTTCTGATTATGCGTCACTTTAAATAGGAAAGTTAAACCGTTTTGGAGTCGCCTTTGCCAGAGGGGTTTAAGGCCATATCTATTGTACATAATTGAATCGGAGTCTCGGGCGTCATCACGTTTACACAGAACTCTGGTAAACCTTCGCTGGATTTTTTCTAGTTTCTGTCTGTCATCCGATGACATGGTACCGAAAAATATTGAGCAGCAATCTAGAATAGGTAAAACGTATATTTTGTAAAGTTTAGTCTTAAGTGTAATTAATGTGAAATTTTTACTTATGAAGCAACATAGTCGATTGGCTTTTGGTGCGATTTGTTTAACATGTGGGGATAAGTCAAGAGTATTAGAATAGCTAAGACCTAAATCTTTTAAAGATGCTAGCTCTTTTATTTCTTGACCACTTAAAATTATGGGGGGAAGTTTTAGTGGTCCAAAAATCATGAGATGACATTTTGTTGGTGAAAACGGCATTTGCCACTGAACACTCCAGTCGTTTAGTTTTTGAAGGTCTCATTCAATTGTTCTATGCACACTACTTATTAAATTTTTGTTGTAGACATATGCGAGTTTTAAGTCATCTGTATATAACAATGTTTTAGCAGAGGTTGATATCGTCGATAACTCGTGAGTTTAGATGAGAAATAAGAGGGAACCTAGGATAGTGCCTTGAAAAACACCGCTGCTTATATGAGCTTGTTCTGATACTATATTTCGAAGTTGTACTACTTGGAATCGGTTTTATCTATATATATATGTATATTTTTTAAGGGTAACAGGCAAGAAATGCCCTCGAGGACCCTACTAATGTGACGCAAACAGGTTATTCTTACAGTTAATGTGCAGTCGGGGAGCACATATGATATCATAACAGAATTTCGAGTGAATTTTCACGGAAAAGAATGATAACGGTCTAAAGCCAGAAAAATTGTTCACAGTGCTGGCAGTAGGAAATCGTGTTGTTAAAGTCGCCTTTTGTCAAATAAAATAACATCAAGTCTTCTTTTAAATTCCGCAATTGTGTCGGCGGAAACCATCTCGCTTGGTAGCAAGTTCCAAGGCCGGACCACGCGTTGACTGAAGAAATATTTTCGGAGGTCTAATCGGGTGCGTTCATTTGTGACCTTGTAAGGATGGCCACGCAGGTGAGTAGTGGTGGCTAATTGGAAGAAATCCTACAATTTTAGGGAGGAAATGTGGCCCCGGATTATCCGGAATGTCCAGAGCAGGCTGAACTGAACGTTTCTTTAAGTCAAAGGGAAAAGGTCAAGTTTTATCAATCTCTCCTGATATGGTAAGTTCCTGAGACCGTCGACCATCTTTGTCGCCCTGCGTTGCACTTGTTCAAGAAGCTCCACATCTTTCTTCAACCACGGTGTCCAAGAAAGATATGGATAGGATTTGAGGAAATCAAGGAGGGGAGGGGCGAATACCGTGACTCACTAGCTTCACGATCAGTCTTTTATGGGGAATGTTGTCAAAGGCTTTTTTAGATCAAAGTAGATTGTAGCTACCGTGTTCCCATCATCTCGATTTCTGGAGACGAATTCCAAGAAAGTGAGATGGCAGGACTGACATGACGTTTTAGGTAAAAAGGCATGTTGAGAGGGAGGTATGAGATTTACATTCGTCAGATGGTCTAACATTTGGTTATAAATTATTTTTTTCGAAGATTTTTGCTAAAACCGATGTTCGGTGAACACCACGATAATTTTGGGCATTGGACCGATTTCCGTTTTTGTAAATTGGGGTGATACATGATTTTTTCCATATTTCTGGATAAGTACCATTTGACTGCAGTAACGAGAAAAGGTTAGACAGAAGTATTGGGGCATATGTCATATTTCTCAGTATGCAAGGAGGGATTCTATCCGTTCCATATGATGTGAAATTGGACAGTTGGCGGATAGCTTTCTCTACAGTTTCTTCGTTAAACAATATCTCTTTTAATACTAGTGTCATCATTTCTGTTGGTTGGGGGATTGGTTATTCCTCGACTGAATAGTTGGTTGAGAAATACTCGTTGAAAAGATTTGCTATTTGGTTGTCATTTGTTATAACTATTCCTTGGTCATCAAGCATGATTTGGGGGCCTTGTTTTTGATGATTATTCATTTGTTTCCTAAAGATTTGGGCTGTCCCTTCTGGAGACTCGATTGTCCGATGTTCTGCTGCTATCGTCTTATTTGTTTCAATGTTCTGGGCTAACTCGTGAATCACTGTTATGCGTCTGAGTGTAGATAGATAACTAATACATGGGTAGTGGAGTTGTTTTTTAAGTTTTTTTAGCCGTTTGGGAAGGAAGTTTGGGATTAGTGATTTCTTACATGGGGATCTCTCGTCAATTAGGGTATCTCGAATTAAATTAAATTAAATATGTTAACATCTGCTAGAGGGGATGCTGTTAGGAAAATAAAGAGCTCCAATCCAATGACCCAATGTAGTTATTCATAGATTCAATGTCAAGATTTTTGGGGTTTATAGAAGTGTAACTAGGATCAGGTCTTATTTTAATGTTAAGAGGGAGCACTGCTATAATTGTCTTATGATCACTATTAAAGGTTAAGCTGTCGTTGTGCGTATTTAAGGGCCAGATATCATTGGTGAGAATAACATCCAATATATTGTTTCCCCTGGTTGGTTTGCTTATTATTTGCGTCCAGTTATAAAACACAATTGATGATAATAATTCATCATTTCTGGATGGGGCTGATGGTTCTGTCCAGTTTATTTCTGGACGGTTTAAGTCTCCTGCAATTATCTTATATTCGGTTTACATATTTGATAGAATATTTAGTAGATTTGTAAGACCAGTGTCCTCATTACTATATTCCGGAGGGGTGTTCAAACATCCAATTAGAATGCTTTTAAGGGTCTTGGATGTTATTATAGCGAAGCACGCTTCGCCATTGAACGTCTGTTGAAGAACCCCAAAGCCAATCTGTTCTATGGTAGATCTAATGTAGATCATACAACCTCCTCCTCGTTTATTAGCACGGTCCTGTCTATAGAAGGTGTAGTTTGCTATAAAAAGTGAAGCATTGGAGGTTGATTCGTTTGCCCATGCTTCTGTTAAAAAGACTATATCGGGATTGTGTGTGTCAATAAAAGTCCTAAGTCGTGAAACTTTGTTAACTATTGATCTAGCATTAATAAGAGCAACACTTATGGCGTCGGATACAAAAGCTGGAATCTGTTGTGAAAAAATGGATATAATGAACAAAGTCTCAGTAGCAGCACCTTGCAACTGGCTCACACTTATCGCTGATGCTAAGCCTACATTTGTACATTTGTATTATGTACTATTGTTACGGTGGACCTATTATGCGATTTTGGTTAAGAATAGGGAGCTCAAGGGCGAAAGCCTTCTTCCCTTAATAAAGTGACTTAAAGTGACTTATTACTTGTTTGAATATGCTGAGGGCTCATGTGCGGAAATTGTATGATTGGTGGATAATATGGTGGTGTTGGACTATTTGTGGCGACTTGTGCATTATTGGGAAAAATTGGTGATGAGAGTGGTGGAATTCGACGGCATTGTGTAACTATCGGAGGGTATGGTGTTGTGCGAGGTGGGATTTGAGTGTGTGTGTTATATTGAAAGGGTTGGGTGTGCGGTGATCGTCTTGTGTATGGGCTAGGATACATAGGTTGAGGGAAGGGGTTAGGTTTCATTTGATGGTGTGCATTTAAATACGGATATTCGTTTTGATATGAAATTCTGTTTGGGAATGGTAGTCTATGCTGGGTTGTTCGGGGGAGATAATCTAACACTGGTGTACTACTTTGGTTCGTTGAGTTAGGACTGGTATTGCTATTTATGGACATGTTTAGACGTGTGTTGTTATTGATCAGTGTATCTTGATTAGATCCAGGATAAGTGTTGTTCATGTCTAATGGAGTTGTACTATTTCGGGCACTTTTTGTTTGAACCTTATTCTTTCCCTTAATTGCTTCGGCAGGTTTAGTATTTGCTTTCGGTTTGTCATTATTATAATTAGAAGAAGTAGCTCTCAAGTCACCTAAGCTGATGCTACGTTGAGAGTTTTCGTTTTCCTTCCCAGAGGAGGAGGAACTCGTTGATTGTTCCTCTGAAGTAGCATTTTGTGGAGTGTTTCCGTCCTCTACGACTATATGCGGCTGACTCAATCTGAGCTAAATTCGTGAGGTTGCTTTCAAATTAATTTGAGCCCAGAAATAAATTTAGAATCTTAAATACAGGTTCATACTTTTCAATAAAGTTTGTTAAATTTAAGAGGGCTGACAGATCGATTTGATCCACAACAACTTTCGCGTCAGTCATTGTTTCTAATTAAATTTTCCATTAAAGGATTTTTGAATGCTTAATATATGTCTTATCAATGTGTTTTTGACAAATGAACTATAAAATACTAGAAGTACACAACAAATGATTTGTACAGCGTTCTATGAAACAGAGGACAATATCTCACAAAATCAACGAAGGAGTTTGGTAGCAGATTTTGGCTAAGATAGTCAACTGTTACTTACTGATAATTTATTTAAGAAAACCAAAGACTGAGTCGTTTCTTCTCTTATATAAATCAATTTATATAAAGCTTCACTTATCTTCGAATTTGAACAAACCACGTTCAAGGTCAGTTCAAGGTCTATCAATTTCAATTTTTCAGACACAGAAGTGTATATTTGTTCCAGCTGAAATGAAAAAAGATAATCTGCGGGACCACTCCTTTAACCCATTACCTCCCATAATTTTAACCACTTTGATTTTTGTTATAGAACTTGGATACCTATGGGTTTTCAAACTTGTATATAAATTAATTAAGAGCGAATTATTTTAAAAATCTCATGTGGATATCAGAGAAATATACCTTATAGATATAGCATGAAGATTAAATATGCGTAAATACAGACAGATAAGTACTTAAACTCTTAATTTTCAAGTGCTCTCATATGAGATCTCCGAGAGGTAATGGGTTAATCAACAAGAGTATTTCTTGAAGCCGACTTCATCAGCAGCACCGTTGACTGTCTTCCAAATTTTTATATCATCCACAAACACAGCACACGCATAATCAAATTTCTGTGCACAATCATCAAAAAAACAAAAAAGAGGGTCAGTCAGATCACTGAGCCTTGCGGGTTTCCACTCTCAATGACCGCGCTTTTTGATCATTGTTGTCCTACACACAACTTGGGACCAACCAAAGAGCAAATTTTCGAACCAGCTAGGATGTTTGCCCCACGATAACCATCACCCGGAGTATACACAGGAGATGCTTTTGCATCACAGATTTTCTCACATGACGATCGCAAACTGTGTGCATCGGTGACTCAAAGTCAAACCCTACATATGTTCTGAGTGGCCGCTGCTCTTCCTTATCTATATCAACGACTGTGTCAACGACCTGGGTTGCAGCGCTATCATGTTTGCCGACGACGTCAAACTCTGGAGAGCCATCAGGTCTGACGCCGAAAGGAAAGCGCTTCAGGAGAGTCTCAATTTGGAATTTGGAATTTATATTTTTCAGCGCCAGTACGGCACTATCTGTACAAAGTTAATTTGGAAAAAAATAAAAATTCAAAAAATAATTTGACAATATGTGCAAGTAGACGTAGAAAGTCGTAATAATTTCAGCAGAAATTGTCCTTTTGGGGCAACATTTAGCAATGTTTTGCAGGTAATTTTGAACTAAAAACGAAAAATTATGGCAGTTAAAAAAAACTCTTACAGTGAAAATGGAGACAGTGTTCAACGGGCCTCCATGTTCAAAAAGTGTGCAAGAGAAAAAAACTGCTTAGGAAGATAGTAGTAGAGCAGAAATAGGTGTATGTGGTCTGATGAAGGTGAGTATTCAACGAAACTGCCGCATTTTAGACTGAGTACTTCCGCGTGGCTTCGTGTGATTCAGCGGTGGTTAATGGAAACATCTAGGTTCTCGGGGGACACGAGGCAGAGAGAATAGTTTCAAGCGGATCTTCTAAATTCCCAATGGTCCTTTCTCGGGGTCATGGAGAAAGCTGCTCGGAAAAGATGAGGAGAATAGAAGGTTTATAGAGTCAGTGTTAAGATAAATGTGCAGTCTCTGTTTGAAAGCAGACAGTCTTGTTAACGACCTAATTTCGATTGGCAAGTTATTCCAAAGAAAGCTATATCTGGAAGCAAAAGACAAAGAGCGTTTACATGAGGAAGATGCAAGAGGGGGTATAACAAGCGCCGAGTTTCTTAGGTTGTAGGGACGGTGGACGGGGGTAATGACAGAAGTCCTGGGTAAATTTGTGCAATTATTAAGCCGAAAAAGGAGACAAATGCCTGCTTCCAATCTCCTGACCCAAAGGAACCTTAGTTTTGTTAATTGACACCTATTTGAGTAGCAAGTATTAGAAGCTGTCGGATACAGCAGTTTTCGTGTGAAATTTTTTTGAATTTGTTCAATTTTTGAACGGCTACCTTCATTCATGAGACCGAAAAAGTGGCAACAGTATTCTAAGATGGGGAGTACGAACATACGATTAAGTCTTAATTTCATTTCAGGAAGATAGAAATTATAAGAGATAAAGCCGCAAATCTGTGCGGCTTTGGCTGTAATTCTATCGGCGTGAGGAGAAAGGTCTAATTTATTGGTGTAGCTTAATCCTAGTTCCTTGATGCTGGAACATTCAGTCATTGGGTAACCTTGAAAAATAACAGGTTGTGGCAGCCTTTCAGGCCCAAAGCACATAGATCGGCACTTAGAAGGTGAGAACTCCATCTGCCCTGTTGAGCTCCACGTCGAAAGAGCGTGCAGATCAGAATGAATTTGTTCTAAGCATCTCGCGGCCGTAGAGTTAGAGAAGGAGTAAACACACTTGAGATCATCTGCATAAATATAAGATTGGGAGTGTTTAACACTCAATGAGATATCATTTATGCAAAGCAAAAAGAGCAGAGGACCTAGCATGGTACCTTGAAGGACACCACTCAAAATTGCGGTAGGAGTAGAGTATGAGGATCCCACTAAAACCTTTTGTTGTCGATTTGAAAGATAAGATCTGATGAAGTCAGTAAATGGGCTACGAAATCCTATAGCCTCTAGTTTGGCTAGGAGCCTCCTGTGAGGGACTTTATCAAATGCTTTACAAAGGTCAAAATAGATAAGTATCACAGATAGATGATCATTACGAAGAGAAGTAAGTAGATTTAGAAAAGACATGTGGCATGTTTCACAAGATCGGTCCGGTAAAAAGCCATGCTGTGAGGAGCTGAGAATGTTATTATTTATGCAGAAATCTGGAATTTTTGGCAATTAATTTTTCAAAGAGTTTAGCCAGAGAGGGCGTTTTATGAACACCACGATAATTGTGAATATCTGATCGGGAACCAGATTTAAATACGGGAATTATAAAAGAAGTTTTCCATTAGTCCGGGAAAAAGCCATTCTCAAGAAACACTGAAAATAACTTATCCAGTAAGGGTGGGAAATCTCTTAATTGTTTGATGAGTGAGTTTGGAATGTTATCATTTCCTACCGAATGTGAATTTTTAAGACGACTTATTTCTTTTTGAATACAAGCGGGTGAGAAATTAAGGGTACTGAGATTTGAATCACACAACAGGGGGATTAGAGGAGTGGGGCGAACAATGAATTTAGCAATGCTGCATTCTCCAAATCCTCTGTAATAAAATGATTGTTGCCATTGAGTAAGGGTGGAATGACTTTCTGAAGCTTAGCCGACGACCGAAGACGGAAGACTTGAGCAACTGATCTGGAAGAATTCGCATCACTTAATGCTGTGGCCTCTCTACGCCTATCTCGTGCAAGCCTAATTTTAAGCGCTAATTCAAATATTTGCGCTATTCTTAAGTCATCTGATAAAGAGCTATTAGATTTATCCTTAAGTTGTTTTTGTAATTTCTTAAGTCTATTTTGGAGAAAATTTGGCACAGTAGAAGAAGCTGAATTTGATTTAAAAATCTTAAGTGGGGTATGAGCCCGAATATTTTCTGTAAGGTTTTGCAATAGCTCCTGGAAGAAGTAGGGATCGTTAGTTGAAAATATGCTATGCCAATCTAGGGTCATTACGAAATCATTTACTTATTCATGGTTCACGTTACCAAAGTCGAGGTTATTGCATTTTACATCGGGCTTTTTAGAAAGAGAGACTGGAAAACAACAGTGAATTAAGGCATGGTCACTATTGAAAATATCACGATGAAAATTCATAAAAAGAGGATGGACATCATTTGTAAAAATTAAATCTAATATGTTGTCATTTCTGGTCACTGAACTGACCAGTTGTGACATGCTTGAAAAGTTAATAGTGTCAACCAATTTCTGAAATCTTGGTGGACAGGTATTTGCATGCCAGTCAATGTCTGGCAGATTAAAATCACCTATAATTATTCTGACATCGAATTGAGTCTCTGCAACTTTTTCAAACATTTCACACAACTGCATTACATTACTTGAGTTACTGGGAGGATTGTAGACACATCCAATTATCGCTTTTTTATTGTGTGGCAGGATGACTGAAATAAGACAAAAATTTCCAGAAAATGACGAAATGCTCAGGTGATACGGGAAATGTACAAAGGATGATTTAATATAAAGAAGGCAACCACCGCCACGCTTTTCAATGCGGTCTTGTCGGTACAAACTATATTTATCTACGGTGAGTGTCGAGCCAGAAATAAGAGAGTGTGTCCAAGATTCAGTGACACAGAGCACATCTGGATCAAGCTCATTGCTACTGTTTTAAGTTCTGTCATCTTATTAACAACTGATCTCGCATTGAGTGAGACTATACTGAGCGTATCCTTCAGATTCAGGTTACGCTCGTCAGTATTTATAAAAAAGGAAAACTTGGTGGCGGAAAGGGAAACGGCAT
>JAYGXS010001288.1:0-14743 GCA_036362985.1 Ligula intestinalis
CTTAAGGTCATCAGCATAAATGAGATTTTCCGAATTATTTAGCACTGCTAAAATTTCATTTATGTAAAGAAGGAAAAGGAGGGGCCCTAAAACCGTACCTTGTAAAACGCCACTCGTGATCGGCTGAGGCATCGAGTAGCTATTGCCTACTAAGACCTTCTGGCTGCGGTTAGATAGGTAGGAGGCAATGAAAGCGAGGAGGGGAGGCCTGATGCCTAGGGCTTCCAGTTTCACTAAATGGCACCTATGCGGCACCTTGTCAAAAGATTTACTAAGGTCAAAGTAAATCACGATGACTGATTGCTGTTCATTACGAAGTGAAGTAACCAGGTTAAGGAAGGCCAAGTGGCAGGTTTCGCATGATCTTCCAGGGAGAAATCCATGCTGTGAGGCGTTTAATAGTTTATTTTCTTTACAAAAATCCAAAATTTGATTAAAAATGATCTTTTTCTAAAGTTTGGCTAGAGCCGGGGTTTATGAACGCCTCGGTAGTTATTTACGTTCGAACGAGATCCTGACTTAAAGATTGGAAGAATAATAGATGTCTTCCATGAGTCAGGAAAGAAACCGTTTGGAAGATAAGCTGAGAATAGATAACTAAGCAAGGGGGGAGCTGAATACTCTCTTGATAAGTGAATTCGGAAGGCCGTCAGTTCCCGAGGAGTGCGAGTTTTTTAGACGGATAATGTGCTTACGAATTACTTCTATGGAGAAATATATGGTACTGATAGTATTGACTAAGCATGGCTTAAACGACGAGACTGGTTCATATTCCGTCGTAAGGCGCTTTTCAAAGAATTCATTGAACAGTTTAGCCTTCTCAGACTCCTCTTGTTTCACCGGTTCTCCAGCTCTATTATTGTCTCATATTTAACCGGTTTTTTTAACTCATAATCCGGCTGAAAAAGCTTGCGAATGCAGACTCTTTGATGATGGTTTGCGCTCTAGCAAAAGCTGCGCCTGTGCTTCAGTTTCTTCAATACCTTTAAGCAGTCATGGCCGAGAATTTGATTCTGGAGTTGTTTGAGCTTTTCCTATTCGAAATGCTTTAAGAATGTGGAATGACTCACCTGCTTTTACTAACTGTTTGGAGTAATTTCTCATCAGATCCACGTCATGGTTAACTCGTTCCTGTGGAATTGTCGACGCAGACTCTGAGGCCCCATTTACAACTATTGTCGCTTGCGATTCAATGGGGCATCTGTTGCGAGCTCATGTATTTCGACCAAGTGAGTACTTGCATCCGGTACACTCGGTTCGATAGTTCCCGCTGTACTGGCTCTTGAATTAGCTGAGTGCAAAACCGTGACCCGCTTGGCCTTCCTAGCCCCATGCCTCTTTTGCTTTATGAACATATAGATCTCTTTGTCATCGCTTCTTTGTGCACCGTCGAGCAACGTTGTGGTGCTAGGATGCAAATCCCGAAAATTGCTAATGTTGCTTAAGCCGAGTGACGATGGTGTAAACCGCGGGCTTGACACATGATCTGATATGCAAGTTTCAGGTATGTCGTCCGATATGTCCAAATTTAAGTCCACGTAATGGTCAACTCGTTCTTGTTTAATTGTTGACGCTGACGCTAGAGCCCCTTTTACAACTACATTCTGTTTGTGACTCAATGGGGCATCTGTTGCGAGCTCACGTGTTTCGACCGAGCGCGCATTTGTTTCCGGTACATTTGGTTCTATAGGTCCTGCTACACTAGTTTTTGGGTAAGCTGAGTGCACACCCATGACACGTTTAGCCTTTTTAACCCTATGCTTCTTTGGCTTTATGATCTTATCGACTTCTTTATCACTGCTTTCTTGTGCAGCGTCGAGCAACGATGTGGCGCTAGGATGCAAATCCAGATCATTGCCGATGCTGCTTGAGCCGAGTAACGATGGCGTAGACTGCGGATTTATTTTAATTTCTTTGCGATCGATCGAAAATTCCGCTGGTTTACTTGGTTCGGCAGATGACATGCGTGTTTAAGGTTTACCGGCCGAGGCTACCTAAGCATATGAACTTCTATTTACCCCAGATTTTTGACCAAAAAGGGCTGCTTTAATCGCTGGACAAGAAATATGCGTTTTTAGATAAGCTATTTCTTGTTTCAGTTTATTAACCTCGTGGTTAACTTCTTGTTTCATCTCGGAAAAGTCGTGGTGGAGGACGAAGTCCTCACAGTCTTACTTCGGTAAACTTAGTAGACATCTTGGCCGTTTTGCGGGAGTTAAACGGTTTATAAAATTATCCAAATGGCCATATCGGCAGTTACTTTCTGGTTGTGTATCAATTTGTTTGTCAGGGACCTGTGTCGAAGTGGCCGAGCTACCTGTGGCGCTACCACCGCTAATAACCCGATTTTGCGACCCGGGTTCGAGATCCGGCAGTGGCGACACTTTTTGTGATAACGGACTTGTAGCATCTAAGTTTTTCATGCTTGTTAGGAGTCTTAGTGTTATGAACAGCGTCTGATACTGCCAATTTCGTCGAAGGCCGAACCCAAGAGCCCACAAGAGTGCGACGGAGAGAAGACCAGTTGGTCAGATAGTGGAAGTTTACTGACACAAGCACGTTACAGCAAGTCAGAGTAAGTCCTTTAGTGAGTCACGTATACAACGAAATGTGTTTGGTTAAAAAAATTGCCTTAGAAATAACGTGAGAGTCACAAGTATCCTTAATAATATGACAATATTAGGATAAGGGTATCTAACAACTCAGTGCTACAACGACTCAGACTCTGATTTTTTCCCTTTCTATAACGGAAAGTAGAAACTGTGATTACACCATTGGCGTGAAGTGCGGAGATTAGCAGAGGTTGTGGCTTGAAATTCCAGTTGGGATTAATGCTCGGGTAAGAAAAAAATCCATCGCAATCATTGTTCTAAAATGTCCAATAGCCAGTGGATGTTAAATACCTTGCCTACCATACCCTCATTGCTGCTGTGTATCTCCCCGATCACTAAGAGCACCAAGGCGCACATTTCTAGTGCGTAAACTCAGTACTAGATCTAATTTGATAGTTCCATCTGGGCTCTTCAAAATATAAACGTTTGTTTACTTTCTTTCTTTTACAACACACTACGTCACAGTCGCATTTTGAATTTAGTCGTTTCGTTTGTAAATGGAAGTAGCAAATATTACCTTGATAATTCTACTAAACTGTCAGCGGGGCCAGGAATCAAACCACGGACGCCTCGGGTGGAAGTCGAACGGCTAGACGATGGAGCTATAGAAGAGTACAGTAGTGACGATCAAATTAGATTATCAACCACAAAAGAGTGGTCTCGAAGTTTATTGAAAAGTCCTCCCAGCAAACGGACGAAAAGTCTCAGAAGTTTAAGAGGTGCAACTTATAAAGATGAGGCTTGCACATCCTGTCTAACGCTTCTGCACAAATTTGCAGGCCACGATAAGGAGCTCCATAATCTGAAAATGGAGGTGGAGGAATTGAAACAATCTCTTCGCTTCCTCCTTAAATAGGACAACATTATCGTACCTGAAGTTGAGAGTAGCCAGCAGAAAAGAGTATTTGCAGAATCCCGGGGCGGAGCATCCACTGAGAAAAATGAACAGACACCGGCAACCCAAGCGGCGAAATTGGTAGCTTCCACCTCAAATCCTCTCGATACTGCGCGAAACAAAACACCAACCAAACAACACGCTCCAATCAGAGAAGGATATTTTACAACTCCACTTTCTTGTGAAGTCGGTTTGGGCACAGAAAGCCAGCATAAAAAAGATAGTGGGTATGCTAAGGCTGCATACAAATCACTGAAAAAAAACACAAATGCGGAAGGGGGGCAGCACGAAGACAGCTCTGAACAAAGGCATCCCGCCTTCCAAAAGAAGCCTATCTCTGGTGATGGTAAGGAAAACCCAAAGGCACAAGCCATTCTTATCGATACCTCGGGGTCTTCCGATGGCAGTAGGGCTGGAAATATATCAAGGGTCTCCTTCGACCGCCAAGACTGCATAGTCGTTCAAGGCCTACCTGAAACAGACGGAACCACTCCGAAGGAAAGGACGGATGCGGACGTCGAAAAGTTTCTGGACCTGCTAAAAGACATTCTCGGACAGCGAGAAACAGAAGAGTTTGTGGAGCTTTCAGGATATGCAAACAGGTAACTGAACACTTGAAAACTGTCTGACCTCGAACTTTTAAGATAGTCTTTGATAACAAAGAACAGGTGAACTCGGTTCTGTCCCGGAGGACAGCTCTTCGCCACTCACATAAGACGGTGTTTTTCAGCCGAACTACTCTCCAGCAGAACGTCTGAAATGCCGAGAATTAGTGGCGGAACTACAGGAGAGAGAAAGAGAGCTGGAGAGAGAAATCTGGCTATCTTCAGGGACCAAATTATACAGAAAACTACCATAGTGCTGTGGAAGCAGTCAGTCCTGGTCAGGTCAGGTCAGGTTTTATTGAGGGAAATATAGGTAAATACCTTTGAACTCCCTATTGGTACAGTTTTTTCAATGCATTTGATCTGCAGAAAATTTCAGATCAGTGGCGTTGCCAAAAATTTGAGGGCCGACAATGAAAAAACTCCTTAGGCATTGTTCAGAAGTCTAGGGGTTTGAATGCCATTTGAGAGATTTAAGGAGAAAAACTGTCGCCTGGGGGAGGGGGGGGTGCAGAGTATATTCGAAGCGGATGGCCTGTGCTAAGAGTGTTTGAAGCATGTAAGGGAGAGTTAATCGCGGTTTTCGCCATAATACCAAGGGTCCCACGAAGAGAAGGTTGCGGAGGTCACGCGAACCTCATCGAGTGTCGGCGATGCGCCCATCGTGTACCCTTGTTGGTTTAACAAGTCTGCCTGCTAATTGACAGAAGAAATATAATCGTTAGTTTTATAAACAAACATATTACTGAAAATTAGCGAGTAGTATGTTTTTTATAATATAATTATTCCGCAATTTGCATTCGGCAACTGGCAGTTTATTTTCTGGGGCTCAGAGGCTATTTGTTCTAACTTAATAGTGTCGTAAACATGCCTACAGATGCGTCTGACGTGTGCTCAGATGGCGACATAACAATGTCCGCGGGCAGAGCATTCCAGGCCTGAATTGGGAAAAGTTTTACAAATCCGCGTAGCCTCGGATCACAACGTTTGGTGGACTTGAAGCTTGCAATTCTTGTTAGTTCTTAACTAACATATTACTGAAAATCAGTGAGTAGTATGTTTATATACATATATATAATTTCATTCTCGCCATATCCAATTTTAGTGGGCATTTCGGGTATGAAAATCTAAATTTCTCTTGAATGCATCCACAGATGGGGACATAACAATTTCCTCGGGGAGTGCATTCCAAGCTTCAACTACTCTATTACCAAAGAAGAACTTGCGTGTGTCTAGTCTGGCCCCTGTTATGCGTAGTTTGAAGAGATGCCCTCTTAAGTTGGTCGTTGTTGCTAACTCGAAGAAGTCACCAGGTAGAAGACAGCAGTCCTGCCCGCGCATTATACGAAATGCTTGTATCAGATCGCCACGTAGCTGTCTGTAACTTAACGGAAATAGATCGAGATTAGCTAAACGTCTTTTGTAGGGTAAAAAGCTCTGACCGGTAACCAGTTTGGTCGCGCGCCTTTGGACTTTCTCGAGGGAATTTAGGTCTTTCGCGGTCCAGGGTTTCCATGCTTGCATTGCGAACTCCAACTTCGGCCGCACAAATGTTCCAAAGACCTTAGCAAAGCAGTCTTTATCGAAGGCACAGAAAGCCCTTTTGACAAGATACAGGACGGACATCGCAGACTTGGCTACTTTTGCGCAGTGCAGCGAGGGCTTAAGAGACGTAGAGATCCATACTCCCAAATCTTTCTGCGCGTCGACTTCTTGCAGTTGGATGCCATTTAGGCTGTAAACCATGGGGTTCTGAGAGCTGGGTCGGCCAACTCGTAGGATACTGCATTTGTTCTCGTTAAACGGCAAAAGCCAGTCTTGAGACCAAGTTTGAAGACGATTTAGGTTTAGCTGCAAATGTTCTTCGTCAGCTGAATTTCTGATGACGTTCCAAATCTTAATGTCATCGGAAAACATAGCCACATCGCAGTCCAGTTCACAGACGGAGTCATTGACGTATATAATGAACAGTAAAGGGCCAAGGACAGAGCCTTGGGGGACAACGCTCTCGACTGCAACGTCTGCCGACTGCTAGTCACCAATATGGACAGTTTGAGAGCGACCAAGTAAGAAGCTTTGAATCCACTTCAGCAGATTTCCTCAAACACCTATTTGGCTGAGTTTATGCAGAAGTCGTTGATGTGGGACGCTATCAAAAGCCTTCTTGAAGTCGATGTAGATTACATGAAGCGGATTTCCTCCATCAACTGTCCGAGTCCAGCGTTCCAAACAATGGAGCAGGTTCGTCACGCAGGACCTGCCTCTGCGGAACCCATGTTGCGCATCCGATAGAAGGTTATGCTGCTCTAAGAAACGCATCAGCTCTCGTTTTACTACTTTTTCCATAATCTTGCAACAGATCGAAGTGAGGCTGATTGGTCTATAACTGTTTGCAGCAACCTTTCTGCCGCCTTTATACAACGGTGTGATCCGTGCGGATTTCCAATCGGCGGGTAAACAACCTGCGTTAAACGAGGTACTAAAAAGCATAGAAAGCGGTTTGGCTAGCTCCCCAGCAACTTCTTTCAGTAATTAAGGCGGGATGTCATCGGGACCGGATGATTTCGAGTCGTTTAGTGCCATTACCTCCTGAAGAAGGCCACATTTTCAATCTTTGGACCGTCATCTAAGCCATAGTTTGGAGGAATGAATTCGATTTCAGTTGTAAAGTTCGATTTGAAAAATTGTGAAAGATGCTCAGCTTTTGCTCCATCCTCACTCATTTCTGTTCCATCGCTAGCCTTCAGAAGGGGAACTGGGTCCCGGTTTCTTGTGGTCTTTCTTAAGTAGCCATAAAATAGCTTCGGATTTTTAACTGCCCGGTTTAGTAAATCTTTTTCAAAGTCTTTGCGCGCTTTGAAGATAAGTCGCTTCACGAGGTTCCTCTGCGTTTTGTATGCATTTAGGGATACCGGATTTCTGTCTGCTCTATACTTTCTAAACAATCTCCCCTTTTTATTTATCTCTTTCTTCAGCGCTTGAGTCAGCCACTGAGGTTTGTTGTTTAGCTTCTTCCGTGTAATCGGACAGTGGTTTCTCAGGAGAGTATGCAATAACTCACTGAACCATCCCCAATCATCAGCTATATTGCCAGAAAAAACCAATTCCCAATTTATGTTGTTTATTTCGGCCTTCATTTGATCAAAGTCACCACGCCAAATATTCCTTCTAACCTTCGTGGGTTGTTCGGGTACCGAAAATATAGAATAGTCACAATTTAGTACGATGTGATCACTTTTACCTAGAGGAGGTAGAGATTGCACCTCGTCGATGCTGTCCAGTGATTTCGTAAGTACCAGGTCTAGGCAGTTTGATTGCTGTCCCTCACGCACCCTGGTGGGAAATAGAACGTGTTGACTGAGAGATGCATTAAGTGTCAGAGCTAGTAAACGCCAGTCGAATGCTTGCTCTGGGCCTCGTGCGTATGATGAACCCCAATCGATAAGCGGGGCATTGAAGTCTCCCATAATCAAGACGTCGGGCCGAGCAGCTAATCTCGCTAACTCTTCTAGTAGACCAGTGTCAGCCTCATGATCATATCTAGGCGGACGGTACACGGTCAGAACTTCCAGGCTGGGTGATTCCGGTACCTTTATAGTAAGCCAGATGGCCTCGGTGCTGCGATGAAACCGCTCTGTTTTTTCCGAGACTAGCAGTCCATGTTTGACGTAAGTTATAATTCCTCCTCCTTGGCGCCCTCTTCTATCTCTCCGGAACAGATTAAAGCCAGGTAGTGCCACTTCGCGGTCATCCACGTTTTCAGACAGCGAGGTTTCTGTCAGAGAGATAATGTCGGGAGAAAGGTCATATATCTGCACTTTTAGTTCATCTAACTTGGACAACAGACTCTGTGCGTTGGTGTAGAAGAATTTAAGTGACATATTTTTGACGAATTTTGTCTCGGTGGAATTTGAACTTTGTTTGACATCGGCTGTGTAAGCCACGCTCAGGCCATTGTTCGAAGTATTATCGGTTGGTTCAAGAACCTCATATTCCTGTGAATAATCTTCCCGTTCGAGATTACCAGGCTGGTCTCGCCATTTTTTCTTCTCGAAAGTAATTCTGCCACAAGTTTCCGACGTTTGAGCCGTTCCGCTAGAGAGTACTCCGGCAGAAAAAAACTGCTTTATGTGACTGGCGAAGGCTGGTTTTTTTTGATAAGATCAGTTTAACGTGTTCGTTATTTTGCATCACAATTTTTAGAGGTCGTGGTCGCGGCGTACCTGTGGCCTCGTCAGGTTTTTTTCCGATCCGAAACGATTTCAGAACTGGAAATTCTAAACCTGGCTCGAACAGATTGTTTAGAACACGGTTGAAGGATGCCATGTCCTCCGCGTTATGGTCTGAACTGACTGAAGTACATTCTTCTAGGCCCTGGACAATAATACAGTGCTGTAGTCCCTGTGGGTGCTGGAAAACTTTTTCTACAGTGTTTGTCATATTGGCCTCTGTGTGAGTCGAGCTCGGGATGGCCGATGTAGATGGTTCCCCAGCATGGGCCTCATTTCTGTTGCTATGTGTATTCGGGAAGCCAAACCCTTCGTTGTTGCATGTCATTTCGGTGTTGGACACGGTCTCTAAGTTGGCCTCAGAATCCGTGTCTGCGATCTGGGAGCTTGGGCTGGCAGTGGGCCTCGAGCTCGGACTGGCTGAAGTCAATATTTCGCCAGTATTGACTTTGCTGTTTTCGCTAGGGGTGCTCGCGAGGTCAGGCATGGCAGCTTTAGGCACCTTCACGCTGGGTGTTTGCACAGTCTTGCAATTTTTTTTGAGAGCCATAGGTTTTGGTGGTGGCCCACCTTAGGTTTTGGTGGTGGCCCATCCTGATGACGGCTGCGGTCCAGTAGTACTGGAAAACTCGCGCCCAAACGCATTGGACACTGCAGAGTCTCGTTGGCTGAAATTTCTATTTACTAACGCCCAGAGTTTATTCTCGAAGTTATATGAACTTCGAGTACAGGTAGGTGATGGGTTCCCTGATAATAATAATAATATGTTTATTATGCCAGTTTACAGGCAATTGTAAAGAGTTGGTAATGCACCTCTTGGGCGCCTTCCAACACCGCGAAGACCGGAAAAAACCTAAAACAAACTCCCTATGTTGCAGCCAGTATTGGTTTTGTTTCATGTTTTTTGTTTTATCAATACTGGGCAAGATAGGGAGTTTGTTTCAAGTGAAAAAACCTGCCTTCAAAGGTATGATACAAACGGAATAAATGTACAGTTGTAAGCTGAGTTGACTAATTAGCAGGAGAACTGTTTCAAATCATTTAAAAACATTAGTTCCAGACGGAGAGGGTTGGCACAAGAACACAGTGTTCTCAGTCTTCCTACAATGGTTGTCGGCAAAAGTTGCGCGCTATCGGCTGAAGGGTTAGCAGACTGCGGGCTGCTGCTTCAGCAGCATTATCTTCAGCATGAAGCCTGGCGGGGTTCAAAGTCAACGAACGCCATCAGAGTGAAATAGAGATTCCACCGAGTCAGCACCGAAAATTCATGAAAGTTGTCCTGAATGTAGAAAACTTGTGATAGCTCTCTTAAACATAGGATAGTTTTGCTGGGTTTTAATACTTTTGGGCAGCTTATTCCAGATTGATATGGCATTTACTGAAAAGAATTGCCGGTACTTAACTGTACGTGCTATAGGAAGAAATAAAAATACGTCTCGATGACTGGCGCGTCGAGAGTGCTCAAGCTGCCTTGTTGTACTAAGAGGATTAAAGGATTGACCATTCAAAAGTTTAAACAGTAAAAAAAGACCCTTCTGCAATCGACGAAGCCATAGGGGATCCAGCTTTACAAGTTCGCACCTTTGTTGGTAGGTTATGTTACGCTGTTCTGTAGTGAAAACTCTTCTAGTGAAGAAGTGCTGCACCGGTTCTATTTTCTTCCGTTCACTAGTGCGCAGAAGACTGAATAAGGGCCAGCAGTATTCAAGACTAGGTCTCACGTACATATTATAAAGGCTAGTTCTAACCTTGATAGTCTTAAAATTTCTAAGGATAAATCCGGTGGTTCGGCGTGCTTTCGAGACTATCAGGGCACAGTGCTCTGACAAATTGAGACTATCAGAGTAGGATATGTCCAAATCCTTGATAACTCATGGAAAATTAAGTTCGTGGCCGTCAATGCATAATTCCGGTTGATGATCGTCACCAACAACCATAACGGAACATTTGTGCCATGAAAGGGTGAGGCGCCATGTGCAACACCACTGGGCGAAGGCCTGAAGATCCTTTTTTATCAGCTCGAGCACGATGTTGCGATCTGCCGGTTTATATCGATAAGCGACTTTTCAATCATCAGCGTACATGAAGGGTCTGCCATACTGAAAACAATCTGAAACGTCGTTGACAAACAGGCAAAATAGGAGCGGACCCAGTACACTACCCTGTATAACTCCACTCCTCACATGCGTGGGGTTGGAGATAACATTGGAAATTTTTACTCCTTGTGTGTGAGCATCCAAATAGGAAGATATAAAGTTCAGAGGCTTGCTACCTATGCCGAAGGAAGCCAGTTTCAGAAGGAGGAGGTTATGATCAACCCGATCAAAGGCCTTAGTAAAATCAAAATAGACGCTATAAGTGGCAAAACCGCTGTTTCTAGATTGCAGCACATAATCAAAGACAGAGAGCTGACAGGTGTCACAAGATCGTTTCTCGAGAAAGCCATGTTGAGCTGTATTGAGCAGGTTGTTCTCTGTCAAGTGACGCATCACCTTTTCTTTGATTAAGGTCTCCAAGATCTTTGAGGCTGCGGAAGTGTATTTATTGGCCTAAAATTGTCGAGTGACGTAGATCGGCCATGCTTGCGAATAGGCATTATGTGCGATTAATTCCTAAAAGAAGGTAAGTTTTCGCTCTCAAGAGCAAGATTAGATACCTTACAAAGAATAGACGGAAAGATATCATTCGCTTCAGCTTTTAGAAGGCTAACTGGGACGCCATCTGGTCCTGGACTATAGGATTGACGATAACGACGAATGGCTTCAGTCACATCCCAGACGGTAAAACTTATGGTTTCGAGTATGGCACCCGTCCAAGCCCGGATAACCGGAGGTGCAGCGAGCGAGCTTTCACTAAACATTTTGGATAGGAACGCATTGAAGCTATCGGCGGTCAACTTAGCGTCAGCAATGGGGTTTCCCAAAGCATCTTGTAGTATGGGGTGTTGCGTTTTCCTCTCTGCGCTTTTACTGTACGCATTAAGAGTTTCACAGCATTTAGGGAAGGATTTTCAGTGAAGTGAGTTTCATCGGCTATCTGCTTTTCTTCGGAGAAGTTCTTAGACTGCTCAAAGATCAGTGTGATCAAGGGCAGAACGGAAGGGTCGTTCTGCCGATGCAAACGACGAGAGAGTTTACGCAGCCTACAACAGAAAGATAGAGGTAGGTACACTTCATCCTTGACATGTATTACTTTCTTAGGGGGACAAAGTGTAGGATGAGTGGATCCAACACTTTGTACAGTGCATCAGTACAAACGTTTACATCCAAAGGTTGGAAAAATTCAGACCAGTCGAGAGCGTTTAGATGTGCCAGTAGGTCAGTCGTGTTTGCTGATCGGAAGTCATGATAAAGACTACATTTTGGGGGAAATTATTTATCCGCCTCCAGTTCTAGTTCACTAACAACTGTAAGATGGTCTGAACACCCGAGTGCGTCTAAGGATGACACTGAAAGTGGTTCGCATCCCCTACAAAAAATTAGGTCGAGTATGTTTGCTCCTCGAGTGGGAAAATCGACTACCTGATCCCACATGCCGATATCTACAGCCTCAAGTAAGTTCTCGAACTTTGAAGGACCGGAAGGTCGAAACCATTGCATTTCAGGAAGATTAAAGTCTCCTAAAATCAAGCAACACTTAAGATTCAAATCGGCTGCGGCATGAAATGCCTGCGAGAGACAAAGGTCGTAGTCTGCATTGGCATTAGGTGGGCGATCAACACAGCCAACAAGTAAGGAGTATTTGTTTTTTAGAACAACTCGTAGCAAGCTGCTGTCCTTCACCGCTGTGAATTGTGGATAGTCCAACGGAATAAATGCAAGCGGCTGCTTTATAGAGATGCAGCTTACTCCACCACGACCATTGTTTCGATCGTTCCGAACGCATGCATAGCCTAGAACAGAGAGTTCAGAGTAAGCTACACAGGCCGATGCCCATGTCTCAGTTACCATAACAATGTCTGGGCAGTTGACGAAAACAAGAGTCTGGAGCAGAGGCATTTTGTTAATCAGTGATCTGGCATTTAAAAAGACCAATTTAAGAGGGCATGTCTTAGGTTTCGGTGGCGGGACAGCTAGGCCATCACTGTTACCGGCTTCGACCAAAGAGGTGTCCTTTTGACTTGAACTTTTTGTCTCTCTATTATTTTGAGATTTGTCTCACCATTGGTTCTCCGAAAAAAAAACCCTTCAAGATCACAGTCGATATTTCCCCTCGCTCCTCCTAGGACAATTCTACATCGATATCCCCCGTCAATTACGATCTTGGCTGCAACCGTTCGTAAACAATTTTTTTCTACACTGCTGGAATTATTTTTCTTGCGTGGATGATCTTTTGAAGGCGGAATTTAAGAAGATTTTGTTTTCCAACCAATTCTACCGAGACGCAACCTATTTAAACCGAACACAACCTCTTCAAACCAGCAACTTCGCGGCCTAGTAAAAGAAATCGTCAAGATCAGAATATTCTTGAGACCTTCAAAGGCTGAGTCGTTTCCCAATATTGAATTCACTTTTTCAAATAAATTTAAAGTGCTTATTAAAAAAATAGCTACAGTATTTGTTAAGTTCCCTCTAATTATTTGTCGTAAGTCATATAAGGCTGAATTTTTATAAATCATCTTGCATTTAAAGCAGTTTTTATCAAAATTATGAGAACAAAAATTATAGCCCATCGTAAGTTATCTGCTCCCAGGCACAAGCGGTGCCTGACCACGCCTATTAGTCAATGCCTTGATATCAACATGCAGCCCATTGTCAAGGCTAAGCAAATTGATTTATCTGCATTACAGAACTGTAATGACTTCATGATGAAGTTTGGTTCTGTTTTATCAATACTAGGCAATCTGTTTGATGGCAAGTTATCAGATGTGCCTTCGCAAGATTGTAAAAAGTTAGACTCCCTCGTCCATCTTATAACCACGGAAGCTTTTGATAGACAAAAGCGAAGCTTTAACTTTATACTAAAAAATTCCTCCATTATCAGTCGCCCTTTGGATATCGCAAAAGATTTTCTATGTTCGGGTGGTTTTAACTTCAAAATTGCAGAAGTCAAACGCCTCCAATCGCGTAGCAAAAACCCGCCCATCCTAGTTAAATTGTTTTCACCGATCGAGGTGGACTCAATCTTTGCTCAACGAGGTCACATTTCCCGATATTTAGAAATGACTAAAAGTTTCCTCTGTCGAGATCTTACACCAATGGAGCGAAGAAATACGGCTCTCCCGTCCAATAGACCAATGACTTCTCAGCCTACTATTCCTAAATCTGTTCGTAGTCCCGATAGGGTAAATGCACTCGCTAATCCACCCCCCCGCATAACTGGCCATACACCCACTAACGTCAGTGCACCCGTTATCCATGCCTCCCAGGTGTCTTTTCATAGTCCCATAACCGTCAGTACACCTGCTATCCCTACCTCCCGAATATCTAGTCATAGGTTCATAAACATCAGTGAACCAGTTAGCCCATCTCTCTTGATATCGGGACCGTCAAGGCCCACCACTCCGTCATCTACTACGATTAATACTAGTCTAAATACATTCTCTGCCCAACGATCGATAAATTCCGCCGCCTCTAACGCCGCAACAAGTTCATTAAGAATGTCGCCAACACCGTCGAAAGCGTTTAGGCCGAGCGCTTCCCCACCACAACCTAGCTCCTCTTTTGACCGTGGGAGTCATATTTTTCCCCCGTATAATGCGTTATTGAACACGCCGGGCCCGAACCAAGAAAAATTTAATTTGCACGGCAGTAACCCTAACTGGTATAGTTTTAATTCTAATCGGAGTTGCCGTACAGGACATTCACTGATTAAGAACGCTAGTCCTTACGCGAGCGGCCCTAACACAAATTTTATGTCACCGTTTCCCCCTATCAGTTCCTTTACCCATCATCTACCACCCAAAACTGCTAACTTCTACATGTCTTCTCACCTCCCCCCATTCCTCTCAAACGCCCCAGAAGCTTATTTTGGTTTACCCTCTCCTTATTTTTCCCTGCCAGAAAGCGAGGCCCCTAGATATCTCAGACCTTATCAGCCATCGATTGTTGGCTTCCCGTATGCTAACAGCTCCATACCCGTCAGTACTTATTCCACAAATAATAACGGCCTACAGTTTGTCTACCCACCCTCAAATTCTTTTTTATGAATAACTATAGCCATAGTCCTGTCACTCGAAACACACTAGATGTCATAGTGCTAAATGCCAGGTCCGTTATAAATAAAATGGCTCAACTTCGAGCTATCGCTTTTGAGATGATGCCTGATGTTATATGCATAACAGAATCTTGGACCCATCCAATCATTTCTGACTTTCCCTTATCATAGACGATTATGATTTCTATCGTCACGATCGCATTAATAAGCGTGGTGGTGGTTGTCTTCTCTATATAAGAACGTCAT
>JAYGXS010001289.1:0-14738 GCA_036362985.1 Ligula intestinalis
AAATCTTCAACGAGAAGATAATTCAAACGAAAACATCGAACCAACCCGCAATACTCCAAACGACGGGCAGGAAGTGACTGACACAACCGGATTACACCACACAATGAAACTTAAGTGTATGTATACCAATGAAAAAAGCCTGCTCTGTAAAATAGATGAACTTAAGATTATCATGTGTCAACTGCAACCAGGTGTTGTCTGCAAAACATCAACATGGTTGTCCACGAAGGTAGACGATCAGGTATTTTTTTCTCTGGATTTCAAGTGTTCCGAAAAGATAGAGTTTGGCGTCAAGTTGGGGGTGTTCTAATATACATTAGACATGGCCTGCTCGTGTCCAACAAATCCGAAAACCTTGCAAGTAATGTAGAAGAAATATGGCTTACCGTTAGAACGCCGGGGTCACAAGCCCTTAACATCATGGCAATCTACCGTCCACCGTCGAGCAACCAACAATCAGACACTTGTCTGATCGAAGAAGTCGAAGCATTTGCTAGGCGATCCGATGTCATGATCATGGGTGACTTGAACGTGAGTTCTGCACCCGACTCAGCAGTAAATTTTGATCGACGACTCCTGCGCACAGTACAGAAAGCCTCCCTAATGCAACACGTCCTATATCTGACCAGACTACGCGAAAGGGCAACAAGCCAATTGCTTAAACCAAGTACTTACCAAAGCGCCAGATATCGTAGACGTCGTAAATTGTTTACCACCTCTCGGAAAAAGTGATCACGTAGTGCTACAATGGGAATATTCACTCTTCTCTGTGCCCGATCTTAGTGTGGTAACCAGACGCAACATCTGGAAAGGGGACTCAACACAAATGAAAACCACAATGACCAGGATAGACAGGAATGAAACATTCGCCGGGTGCGTTCTCGATGATTGATCGGCATTCAAAGCCATATTACACGGAAATATTACCGATTTCTGTCCAATTACGGTAAAAAATGTAATACATAGGCCTCGATGGCCAACGCCGATGCTAAAAAGAGAAGTAAACCGCAAAGGGAAGATGTTCAAAACCTATCGCAGAGAGAGGATCCCCGAATCGTACAAAAGGTATAAGGCGCCGAGAAACAGGGTTAAGAGCCTGATACTAATTCGCCGCAAAAACTTCGAGAGTAATATAATAAACCGTGCAGTAGGAAACCCAAAGCTTTTCTATAACTATGTTAGGCAATGCACTCGAAAAAGAGACCCATTTCCTCTACTAAAAAACAGATGACGGTGTAGAAATTTGCGAGATAAACGAATAGGCGGAACATCTGACCTGCTTCATTCAGTCGGTCTTTACGATAGAGGCTGAGTTCACCGCTGTAAACTACAGGGTGGGTGAGATCAAGACCATAGACTTCGTTGCACTTACGGAAGCTACCGTTCTGCTTGAACTTCTACAGATCAAATAAACGAAATGTTTAGGTCCAGATGAGATACCTGCAAAGCTATTAAAAGAGCTTGGCGAAGAATTGGCGGTACACCTGCACCTATTCTTCGGAGCCTCTCTTAATACTTGACAAGTGCCACCCGATTGGAAGGCAGCGTGGATCTCACCCATTCACAAAAGTGGGAGTCACGTGAGCGCAAATAACTACAAACTGTTCAGCCTCACCTCCATATCCTGCAAGCTCAGGGAACGCATAATCAAACGCAAGCTGATGCCCTTTATGGAGCAGCATCAATTTTTTTCTGACAAACAGCACGGATTCCGCAGGGGATGTCCTTCTTGTCCAATCTGCTCTTTTGTCTAGAACAATGGAACCAAGCGGTCGATGAAGAAAATACGGTGCATACAGTCTTAGAAGACTTCAAGAAAGCGTTTGACATGGCGCCTCATCAACGTATCTTATACAAGCTCAACCGTATAGGGGTAAGGGGAAACCTTTTGTAGTTGATCGCAAACTCATTGACTGGTCGTACCCAGACCGTATGTATTGGCAAACAACGGTCGGCGGAGGTAGCAGTTGAGAGCGGGGTTCCACAGGGATATGTTCTTGGCTCTATCTCCTTCTTTGCATATATTGTTGACTTCATAAGCTGACTAGTCTGTGCAATCATAATGTTTGCTTATGACATAAAACTTTGGAAGGTCATACGCAACCAAGACGATGAATTAAACCCTTTGGCTCATGCCATTCAATGTGGCCAAATGCAACTTAATGCGATTTAGTAGAACCAGCACTGCGCCTTGAAGGTTTTATTACCTAAATCACACGCCGCTGCCAGAGGTAAAGGCTCAGAAAGACCTGCGGGTTTGGTTCGTGCCTTCACTGAAGCCATCACTCCACTGCCTGAAAGTGGCTAAATCCGCAATGTCAAGCTTGTATCTAATCGAGTGTGCCTTTTCTAAGTTTGATGAAGGTAAATTTGGCAAGCTCTTTGGCACGTTCGTGCAACCCGAATTGGACTTTGCCAACCAAGATCGGAGACTTTGGACAGCAAATGACCTAAAAATCCTCGAAAAAGTACAAAGATGCGCATAACAATTAGAAAGAGGCCAAAGGAGCCTCCCCTTTGAGATCCCATTAGTTAATCTTGACTTGTTTCCTCTGGATAACAGGCAGCTGCGTGGGGACCTAATGCGGGCATTTCGCATCCTGCGTGGTCAGGATTGCTGCCTCCAAACAAATGACTTCTTTGTGCAGGCCAACACATCTCGGCTGCGAGGACACCTCCTCAAATTACGCGGGACAGGGGCAAGACTTGACACAAGAAACATCTGTAATCCAGGCATGGAATGCCCTTCCTGCAGAGATAGTCATATCATCATCTGTTGATGTTTTTTAAAACAAAACTTGATAAGTGCCGATTTAACGAGTAACGCCGAGATGGAATGCTACGATTAAAAAAACTGAAATGCTATAAATATAAGCTTACAGTAAAGTTTAAGTAGTATTATTATCATTATTTAATCGAATGCATTTTCAGGCCATTTTAAACCAGAAGTCTCTGCTTACTTTGGGAGCTGCGCTGATCACGTCTGATGTCACACCTATGGTCCCAAGCTACGCGGCCTTGTCATATCCTTTCTGGTTTTGACCTATAAACCGACTGCTGACGACGTGGCGGGTTCCTGTGATCTTGACAAAACAAGAGCGTATCATGGTCGCATCTCCGGTTAATGGGGACGTTCTCGTGACTCTGAGGTCTCTCCTCGTCTGGCCATTCAGATGTAGATATTACTCGCCATGGATGCCATGGCTGCTGCCGACATTCACAGAAGCATCCTGCACCTATCCTTCACACAATTTTCTCCACGAGCGACAGTTTTTCTCCTTAAAACCAAAATGCCATTCCATTTTGAATTAAGAGCCATGCCTTAGGAGTTTTTTCACTGTCTGCTGTTCTTGCTCAGTTACACTGCTGGCTCGTGTTAATTGAGTGTTAGTCTATTACTTGAAACGAGCGAAAAGTCGTCGAAAATTGCGTCAACGACTTCTTTGGAAGGATCAGTTGTGCCAATGAATGTCTCAAACACCATTTACCAAGAGGGATTTCAAAGGCATCCGCCTATATTTCCTACAATAAACTTGACTTGACTTGACTTATCCAGGTGATGTGTTTATCAAGTCTAGAGGTTAATAAGGTTTTCTCTTGTCACAACGATCTTCCCGATTCCTTAGGAGAATAAAGAGATGTGGGAGGCCAAAGCGGTAGGAAGAGTTAAATTTTTACATATGTAGTGAAAAAGGTAGCAGATAAAGAACGAGGGATATTTGACTCTCAGACTAGCACACGTTCGAAGGCCATTCAGCGGGATCTGAAGTGACGAGAAAGTAGGGCATTGTTTTAAAGCAAGGCATGTTTTTTTATTTGCAGTCAACAAGGAAACGGGTCACAACGTTTGAAGCGGGTTCTCACGCGCATAGACCGAGAATAGCGAGGCTCCATCCGGACCGAGAAGCGAGAACGTGGACGCGCAGGCGATGAGTCAGCGTGCGGCGGACATTCACGTGCAGGCTGGCAAAAAGGCCAGTCAGCGCAGAGCCACTGATCGTACGTTTCTGAGTAGCACTAGCATGCCACTTCAGGTCCATTAAAGAGTCCAACGCCAAGTCCGTCAGTTGAGATAAATTTTGCTTGTCACCCCCTCACCTTTTAAACCTTGTTGAACAGAAAGATGGCAGAGGCAGGAAACAAACAAAGTTCAAAAGTATCTGCTTGTAAAATAAAGACAAAATTAAGGCCTACCTCGCCAACAGGATATCTTTTTTAACTCCGAGCTTATTTGTCTCTTTTACGAGTGTAGCTGCCCAAAACTAACCCAAATATGAATCACCTGCCGATATGCACGTTATGCTTGCTGTTTTTTGTCATAAACGTAAATGCAATGCTTACCATTTATGGTAAGAAAACCTATCTTCCTTATCTTATTGGAGTACAAGTATCAATTTCGCCTCCGGTATAGCATAATGGCATTTCGAGTTAATATACGACAAATGATATCAACTACATAGCGGTATTTAAATTGTTGTCATAGACTGCAGTAAAGCACAGCATAAAAAAGTGCCATAAATGCGCACAACACATTTCCTAAACGTCAAATGACCTTTTTAACGCGAGGCTTATTTTTTGAATGCAGTTCTCACTGTATCCACAATTGGCCTCGAAACGTCTGCCGATAATCTGGCGAAATAAGACGATAAGGATTAAAATGACGAAATGAACAAATAGTCGACCGGAACTACTCAAACTGCATCAGCGTTGAGTTCTCTTGAACATAAAGGCGGGATAAGTGAACCCAACCTAACAGTTCCGTCGGAATCAAATAACAACAGTGTATTATCTCAACAATCAATAGTGATGTCAAACTATATATGATTTAAAGCTACGTACTACAGCAAGTGTGTTTTAAGGAAATGCAAAATCTGCCACTGTGGTTTCATGTTAGGCATTGCGGCTGCTAAGCAAACATCTTAAGGGCAGCGTAGAATTTTAAATCAATAATATATTTGAATATAAATCATATCAACGTATTCATGACTGAGGTAGCGCAATTCTGAAGTGTGTTTGAGGTTTATAAGGATAAGGTAAGTGGGTTTGCAAGATCATAAAAAATGCAGTATGTATTCAAGAAATTTGATTCAGTTCCAGATGTCAGTTTTTGAACGATCTTCACTTCTTGTACCAACATAAAGTGCCCTTTTAAGAAAATGACTTCTTAATAAGGATAAACATGTTGTATTAGCTTTGATCTGCACATTAATTCAGGGGAAGATTGTAGAAGGGTTTGACCTATTTTAATGCTAGCTTTGAAGAGAATCCAAAATTTGGTTCTCGTAAATCCCTTTCACCTGCTCATACACTTTCCTTCATTTGACGGTTTATAAAGCCTTTCAGTGAACGCGGACGTTGCTGTATACTTTATGAACGACCCTGGTAAATGTAACGATAGGAAATCTTTATGCATGTTTCATTTGTAATCTTTATAAAAAAATAACGTTGAAATGTAAAAGACCAAAACATTTGAGAACCTACGAATGAAGAAAAAGAACTGATAGGCTCATGCATACACCCTATAAAGTGGACTGCAATTTATTATCTAGGCAATTAGTTAATTAATATTATGCGATAATTAATAACTTTTATTGCAGAAGACCAAAAGTTATGCACCTTTAACCTTTCAAAATCTACAGGTGTAACTAATTAAGCGCAAGATGTGGTTGGTCGATACATGTATTCTAAAACACGCATTTAAATTTATTAGCACCTAAAACTATTAATCAGTAGTTAAAACGTATTTTTGATTCTCAAACATAACGAAAACAGGTTCGTTATATAAATTAATATGCCTCATAAACTGCAAATGATAAAGACAGATCATGACCTCGGTTAATGAACGAGCTTCTTTCTCACCGATGCCGCAACTAGACTCTATTAAAATAACATTTTCTCTAGATAAAAGGATTTGCCCTTAGCAAAAACCTGCTTGCAGGGCTAGGTAACTGATCTTAACAGAATAGTGCCTCTATTGTATGCAAACATCACACAACGTATCTCTCGTAAGACTAAGCCATCATGCACTTGGGAAGACTTTGCCATTTGTTCAACGTCAGGTCATTTAAATTTGCACACACGTCGATATTAAAATATTCTTATATTTTCAGATATCTCGGGAGGACAACGCTCCACTCCGTCTTTTTAAATTACACGGACCGCGGCGACATTTACTCACTTTAGTATAGCAAATTGGACTTTCGCACACGAGTGCTAGATCACTTCGTACTACGAGGAGTATCCGTGGGTAGTGTCACAATCACAGAGAATCGATTTGCTGCGCCCGCGAGAGACGGGTTTCTATGCAAACTTGAACCAAAAAACTTGTTCAATAAATCACTCATCAAAGTGAGGCTGACCAACACTATGCCAAATAAAAATGCCATGGACAATATGGATACACTGCCGACAGGTTCGCACTTCTTCGTTTTTTGTGATTGGCTCATACATTTGCTTTCACTCATCTACGTTTTCCCATTATTTTCATCTAATAAAATTAAAAAGTAAATGCCGCTTCTGATGTTAGCATTATTACAATTTGCGTTAGCATTCGAATAAATAATCTGGAATTCTCTGTGGTATTCCACTTTCAAACGGTAACGTTTCCGCAAAATTGACAATCGTAAATTCCAATTTTGCGGTGATTAACGGGGTGCTCATACCAGATACATGCATCATAAATTTATTTTTATTTATTTTCATCCATTTGCATTTCACATAAAATATCAGATAGATCAGGCGTATTTTTAATTCCATATGGACTGAAGTAAAGTAGGCATATAGTGCCTAGCAAGCAAATTCCTGGCCAGGCATATTATTTCACTGTCTTTCGATATACGCACTCAGCTAAATAGTAAGGCAGTTTGATTAAGAGAAATCGTTGAAATATTTTAAAGGGATTATTTGTCTTTTTGGGTAAAGCATTAAAATGGCATCGCCTTTTACTATTTCTCTTGCCCCGTTTTTGTATCTTATTCCTTAATCAGCAGATTCTGAATATTTGTTGAAAGTTTGACTGTCGTTTCGACGATATCCACTGCGATCCTCAGCAAGTTGTGGCAAACGCGGTGATTCCTGCAGAGTATCTACGCCACTGTTTGACCTCATCGGCACCGGCATCTAATATCATGACAAAGTTAGGAAGCGCAGGTTACGGGCGTGAGCTCCCCTTCACTACGCGGAAGTCCCATTAAAGCCATATTAGAGAGTATTCATTGTAGTCTGACTCTCAGTCCGCCAATCAGCTACTCTACACAACAAGACACACTGGATTGACTGTGCACGCAGTCTTCATCCAGGCAAAGAGGGGATATTTATATACATCAGCCACTGTGCTTGCGACCATCTCTGGTCTTTCTGACAGTGACTTGACATTAAAACCATGTAAAGAAGGCGAACACCGTGGATTCTGCACAAGTTCACCACACTCTGAACTAATTAACGTTTAGCACCCACGACATGTATCCCAAGGCGTGCCATTGCCTGAAGGAAACGAATAATTGGCAAAATAAGCTTTTGTGTTCCCACTCATATACCACTAGTCACAGCATTTTGTCCTTCGAAAACGGTCGCTTTATGGTTTTGTGGGGAAAGGATATACAATAGGTAGGTAAGAAAATTTTTAAGGATAATCATAATAGGAAAACAGGAAGTCAAATTTATTTCCCGCAGCCGCTAGGAGAAAGTTGTCCCACATGTAAGTTGAAGGTATGCGTACCGCTTCACGTCACGGACTATACTAATCTTACTCCAGTAGAGTGAATTGGATGTCATTTAAGTTTAAATAGACGACTTACCCACAAAAAGTTCGTAATTAAAGGAATTTTAAGAAACTTGTTATTGTCTTATTGGTTTTTTCGGCAAAACGTTAACCGAAATTGGGATTAGGAAAATCGAAACCTGTGAATCAACAAATTTTCTAAATAGAATAAGATAAAAATTCATGTATCAGTTATTAAATACATTCCACTGCGTTTTCGCATCCCCTTCCCTTGAATAACCGTTTTTGTAGGACAACATGCTGAAATTAATGAGGGGGCACGTTCAATTTGCTGTTTTCGAATAATTCGTCTGAAATGCCGATGATTTAATTTTAACTGCCAGTTTTTGCTAAGATGCAGCTATTTTCCGCTTACTGCCACATTTTAGACTGCTAAAATAAATTCCTGCTTATAAGTCTCTGCATGTTATACATGCCATTAAGTACAACATCCAACAATGAAAGCTGACTGCCATGATAAAAAAGGGATAAGCAGAACAGGCTTCTTGCCAGAAATCCTCCTAATCTTCATAGGACCGTAAGATTAGATTATTGGAATCAATATCTACCTTGCCGGACTATCTGAGCGCTTTGGCCAATGTACCCGTGCTTTAAATGCAAACAGCAAATTTGCTAAATGTCAAATGACTTTCTTACGAGAGGCTTATTTTTCGAATGCAGTTATCACCGTTTCCACAATTGGCCTCGAAACGTCTGCCGATAATTTGGCGCAATTAGAGGATAAGGATTCATATGACAAAATGGATAAAGAGTCAACCGGAACTACTCAAACAGCACCAAGGTTGAGCTCATCTGACGATAAAGGCGATAGAAGTGAACCCAACCTGAAATTTTCGTCAGAATCCAATAAAAACGGTATGCTGTCTTTAAAATCATTAGTTATGCAAAACTATTAATGATTTAAGCTATATAATACAGCTAATGTGTTCAAGGAAATGAAAAAGACGCCATTGAGCTTTCATATTAGGTTTTGCGGCTGCTAGGCAAACGACTAAAGCCCAGCTAAGACTTTCATATCAAGAATGTTTTTCAGTATCGAGCAGAGGAACTCAATCATGAATGATAGACCGCAAATTTTGGAGTGTGTCCTGGATTTATAAGGATAAGGTAAAAGGGTTTGCAAAGTCACAAAATAGTACAGCATATATTCATGAAATTTGATTCACTTCAAGATGTCAGTTTTTGAATGAGCTTCACTTCTGCTAACAACAAAAATTGCGCTTTTCAGAAAATAACCACTAAATAAGCATGAACATGTTGTCTAAGCTTTTTGGGTGCAAATAAATTCAAAGGAATATTGCAGAAAAGTTTGACCTATTTCAACACTATAGATATGGAGAATCCAATTTTGGGTTCCGTTAATCCTTTTCACCTGTTCGTGCACTGTCATTACGTGTATGGTTTACATTTCAAACCCCAAGATGTAAGTATTTTAGCACAAGATATGGTTGGCCGATACATGTGTTCTTATACACGCATTTAAATTTGTTAGCACAAAACACTATTAATCAGTAGCTTGAATGTATTTTTGATTCTGAGACATAACGAAAGCAGGTTCATTCTATAAAATAAAATGCTTCATAAACTGCAGATGATTTAGGCAGATCATGACCTCAGTTTTTGGACAAGCTTCTTTCTCACCGATGCCGCAACTGGATTCTATTAAAATAACATTTTCTAGATGTAAAAAGATCTGCTTTGAGCAAAAACGCGCTTGCAGGGCTAGTTCACTAATTTTAACAGAAAACTGCCGCCATTATATGCAAACGTCACACAAGGCATCACTCGTAAGACTCAGCTATCATGCACTTGTGAAGACTCTGCCATTTGTTTAACACCAAATCAATTTACTTTGCACACACTTCGATAAAAAAAAAGTATTGTTTTGTCAGATATCTCAGCAATATGACGGTTTCCTCCGTCTTTCTAAATGACAAGGATTGTGGCGACATGTGTATATTTTAGATGGGGCAAAGTTGACTTTCGCACAAGAGTGCTAGATCATTTTTACTACGAGGAGTAGCCGTGGGTAGTGGCACAATCACAGTGAATCGATTTGCTGCGCCCGCAAGAGACGGGTTTCTATGCAAACTTGAACCAAAAACCCTGTTCAATAAATCACTCATCAAAGTGAGTTGACCCAAACTTTGGCAAATAAAAATGACATGGAGAATGGGGATACACTGCCGACAAGTTCGCACTTCTTCCTTTTTATTGATTGGCTTATACATTTGCTTCCACTCATCTACGTTTTTCTATTATTTTCGTCTAATAAGTGTCAAAAACAAATGTCGCTCCTGATCTAAGCATTATTACAATTTGCGTTAGCGTGTGATAAAATTATCTGGAATTCTTTCCACTTTCAAAGAGTAACCTTTCTACAAAATTTCAATCAAAAATTTAAATTTTACGGTGATTAACGGGGTGCTCATACCAGAAACATATATTTTATAGTTATTTAAATTTATTTTCATCCATTTGCATTTCACATAAAATGTAAGACAGATAAAGCCTATTTGTAATTCCATAGGGACTGAAGTAAAGTTAGCTTATAGTGCCTAGCAAGCAATTTCTGGCTGAGAAGATTATTTCACTTTCCTTCGATATACGCACTCAGCTGAATAGTCAGGCAGATTAATATAGAGAAATCCTTGAAATATTCAAGGGAATTATTTGTTTTATTTGGGTAAGGCATTAAAATGGCGTCAGCTTTTACTATTTCTGATGCCACGTTCTTTTATCCTATTCGCAAATGGGCCGATTTTGAGTATTTGTTGAAAGTTTGACTGTCGGTTCCGATGATTTCCACAGCGAGCCTCAGCAAGTTGAGGCAAACGCGGTGACTCCTACGGAGTATCTACGCCACTGCTTGACCTCATGCGCACCTGCCTCCGCTTTCATGACGATGTTGGGAACCGCGGAGATAGTGAAAAATTGCAGTTTGCTGGCGCGGGCTCCCCTCCACTACACGGAAGTCCCATAAAAGAGTATTCATTGTAGCATGACTATTAGTCCGCCAATCACCTACTCTACACAACAAGACGCACACTGGACTGACTGCGCGCGCAGTTCTAGGGCAGGCAAAGAGGGGCTTTTTACATTTATCAGCCACTGCCCTTGCGACCATCTCTGGTTTTTCTGACAGTGACTTGACACAAAAACCATGTAAAGAAAGCAAACACGGTGAATTTTGCACAAGTCTGACACACTTCTGACTAATTCACGTTCAGTACCCACTCCCTGTGGTCCAAGGTGTGTCATTACCTGAATGAAAATAATATGTTTATTATGCCAGTTTACAGGCAATTGTAAAGAGTTGGTAATGCACCTCTTGGGCGCCTTCCAACACCTCGAAGACCGGAAAAACCCTAAAACAAACTCCCTATGTTGCGGCCAGTATTGGTTTTGTTTCAGGTTTTTTGTTTTGTCAATACTGGGCGAGATAGGGAGTTTGTTTCAAGTGAAAAAAACCTGCCTTCAAAGGTATGATACAAACGGAATAAATGTACAGTTGTAAGCTGAGTTGACTCATCAGCAGGAGAACTGTTTCATATCGTTTAAAAACATTAGTTCCAGACGGAGAGGGTTGGCACAAGAACACAGTGTTCTCAGTCTTCCTTCAATGGTTGTCGGCAAAAGTTGCGCGCTATCGGCTGAAGGGTTAGCAGACTGCGGGCTGCTGCTTCAGCAGCATTATCTTCAGCATGAAGCCTGGCGGGGTTCAAAATCCACGAACGCCATCAGAGTGAAAGAGAGATTCCACCGAGTCAGCACCCAAAATTCGTGAAAAGAACAATTGGCAAACTTAGCTTTTGCGGTCCCACTCATATACCCCTAGTCACAGCATTTTGTCCTTCGAAAACGGTCGCTTTATGGTTTTGTGAAGTAAGGATATACAATAGGTAGGTAAGAAAATTTTTAAGGATAATCATAATAGGAAAACAGGAAGTCAAATTTATTTCCCGCAGCCGCTGGGAGTAAGTTCTTCCACATGTTTCTTGAAGGTGTGCGTAGTGCTTCACGTAACGGACTGTACTAATCTAACTCCAGTACATGCCATTAAGTACTACATCCAACAATTAAAGCTGACTGCCATGCTGAAAAATGGATAAGTAGAAAAGGCTTCTTGCACATGTAGTTCCACGCTTAACGTTTTTCGCATTTTTTTCGTATAATTAAACTAATGAGGATAATTCGTTTGCCTTCCCTTCTTCTATGTATTTTGCATTCGCATTTGGAACAACAGCAGTGACCTTTTTATTGTAGTGTTAATATTCATTTGCCGGTCTTATACTGCAATTGTAGTGGACCTTAGCGCTACTGGGGGAACCCGTGAAACAAAAAAGCCTAGACCATAGGTGTTTGAACGCACCAAGGTCACTTATGGCGTGGATCTGGATGAGGATGGTGTGAGCGTCTGTTGCTGAAGATGACGGTTTTCCTTCAATTGCCCTTCGCTGACATTACTCCCCTCTCGTAACGTATCGTCGCTTTCTTACCTTCAGCACCAATATGACCCTCAGCCGCAGTTACCCACAGCGCTTCACTTTCCACCAGTATCTTACTGATATTCTGTGATCGCTCCTTACTACAAATGGATCATCTGTACCGAGCCTTGGCAACTTCAGGTACCATATCTTATGGCCAAAGAGTTTTCCAACTAATTCTCGTTTGTCAACAGTGAGGAGATAACGTCCGGATAGCAATCGTATTGTCCCGAGAATGCCATATACGGTAGAGGGCTTTGCAGATACGTCATTGGGAAATGGTTGTTCGTAATCTGTTTTAGTTAGTGTTAAGTGACGGCGTACCTGCTGGCTTAACCTCCTGGGTTATGCGATCAATTACCAACGTTCTCTGGCGCTCGGTTTGATTCCTTAGATAAATCACATATTGGTCTGCCTCAATGTAGCTGTTGCAAATTATAAGGTGGAATCTCAGACTTACAAGTCGTAGGTTGTATCAGAATCCATGAATGGCAACGTTGATCTGTCCGTCTTTGATCAACGAAAAGAGAATAAGCACAGCTGAGGTCAACCAAAAGTAAAATATATGTGAAGGCCGATATACAGGGATAAGATGATTGGTAATATAAGTGCTTCTGAATTATCCCATCAACACGAACTAAAATTTTGTAGCCTTTACTCCTAGTAAGACAACATGAACTTTCTACGCCTATTAAATTTCTGACAAAGTTGAGCCGCACCGCTGAATTCCAGCAATTATGGCTAAAGCCCTGCCTATGAGCTTCAATCGATGAGAATTGGCAATACTCGCAGACTTCTGACTCACTGGGGGAAGTTAACATGGGACCGGTCGATCGCTATTCAGGGCTGTAAGTTTTTTAGGTTAGTGGTCGAGGAAAATAATTGGCTGTAAAAAAACCTGTTTTTTCGTATTTTGCACGGTCAATGTAGCTGAAAAGAAACATCAGCCGCTTCCTATGCAAAGATCGGCTGGACATGAGCCAGGCATAGCTTAAGACGTATAAGCGGTAGAGCAATTAAGGTATACATGGTACAAGGCTTGGCGTTCATAAAGAAAGACTTTGCGGAAAAACGTGTTTTCGGGAAAAAAGGGATTGACATATGAGGTACATACATCATATAACATTTTAATGTGCATGAAACCATGTTCATGTGCAAAGGCTGTCATTCTGAAAGCAGGTCTCACAAGACCCATCTAATTTGTTTGATGTTAAGAATCCTTTATAACTAATGAACATACGGACGATAAAGGAGATTATTTTCTTATAAGATAGAACATGATCTTTCAAAGTTGGAATGGTTGCGGATATATCTACTTTAAGGCCAACATAATTTAAGTAAGTTACGGTACATCAGACACCCTGAACGGGCTACCAGAACTGACACCAATCTTACTCTAATGGACGCACAAGAGTGGACAAGAAGTCAGGTGATATTAAAATTCCAACGGCCTGTAGCGGGCCAGGGATTTCGAGGTTGTCACACACCTAAGGGATAAGAGATGTAAAGATGGTTCTGTAGCGGAAACTCGGAATTGGATTGATAAGCATCACCCAAGCACACAAATATTAACGCCGGAGTAAAAGGGAACGTGAATATACGGAGGGGAATCTACTAGTAATAAAGAATACACACAGAGTAAGAAAATAATATGGGGATAGGGAACGGCGTTACATAGGTACAAGTCCCATTTGGAGTGGAGTGTGTTCTCATGTCTGATCAGTTACCGGTGGGGAATACAGTACTGTGAACGACTGCAGAGGCGAGACGGGAGTGCTGACATTGTGTGTGGGACTGCGATACGATTGACGACGACGGCGGCGGGAAGGGGGTCAGCGGCTGTGAGGGAAAAGGGCACCGGTTTCTTCACTGACACTCGATCACCGCATCTCCATCCTGGGTCCGCGCCAAAAGTGACGACCTTGGTGTACTTAAACAATCATTCAGTCTCTTGGGTTGTTACAGTCGAACGATAAAAAAGATTATCAATCCTACTTTGCTTTCTTTACTGGAATTTCAGCGTAGTAAAACTGCGAGCATCAATTTTGCATTGGTATGTAATTTTAACTTTTTTACGACATTCATGTACCTACAATTCAATTTAAATTCTCTTAGTATTATTTTATATTTCGAATGCGGGCTTTTTATTTCATAGAAAGCAGTCTCCTTGTACCTTAGCTAATCATTACGAATGCCATCTTCAAACACCAATTTTCGACGCACATGTAGTTCCACGCTTAACGTTTTTCGCATTTTTTTCGTATAATTAAACTAATGAGGATAATTCGTTTGCCTTCCCTTCTTCTATGTATTTCGCATTCGCATTTGGAACAACAGCAGTGACCTTTTTATTGTAGTGTTAATATTCATTTGCCGGTCTTATACTGCAATTGTAGTGGACCTTAGCGCTACTGGGGGAACCCCTGAAACAAAAAAGCCTAGACCATAGGTGTTTGAACGCACCAAGGTCA
>JAYGXS010001291.1:0-14721 GCA_036362985.1 Ligula intestinalis
AGTGAGTTGTATCATTTCTAATCTTCATCGTCAATCTCTTTACTGGATTTTGCGACTTTTCCACTAGAATAGACTGGTAAATCCCTTATTAGCATTTAGTGTACCCTTGAAAGTTTTCATCGCGTATTTGCTAAGACGTTTTATATATTTGTAGCGATAAAGCCACTACAAATTTGGTGACCCCGTTTCTATTGTTATCCACGTCTTATTATTCCATTCACCTTTTTTTCCGTTTGAATCTGTCGTTCATAAATTTTTCACCATGGGCGACGAATACCACCCATTTCACGATTGCGACGACGATGACGCTGGTTCTAACAACTCGTGTGCACCATCTGCTCACGACGAGCCGCAGGCTTTTCAGATATCTATTAAGCTTCCACCTTACGAAGTGCGCGACCCGACAGTCTGGTTCAAACAGATCGAAGCTGTTTTCGCCTCACGTCAGATAACTGGCGAGCGTTCGCGTTACGCGTACGTCGTGCATAACTTACCGTTCGACATCGCTTTCGCCGTTCAGGATCTCCTTGATCCTATCCCTAAAGTCAAACCTTACTCTAGCTTAAAAAAGGCTATTCTCGAACGTACGGCACAATCTGCCGACAGCAAACTTCGTCAACTCCTCAGCAACGTCGAGCTTGGCGACCAAACCCCCCTCCGCTCTAATGCGCCACATGCGTCACCTGTTTGCTGGTCGCACCTTAGATGATTCTATTTTTCGTCGCATTTGGATGGATAAATTACCCCATCCAATGCAACAAGTACTCGCACTACTCGATGATGATGTTCCGCTGACCAAACTCGCGGAGCACGCAGACCGCATCCAACAATGTTACCCCGGTACTAGTTCGTACGCCGTAAACCAAGCCTCAACCTCAGTACCTCAGCATGCCCTCTCCCCGGTTTCGGCCTCACGATACGACCGTAAACCTGACAGCCGTACACAGCGAAAGTCCACTAAATCGCTTGGTACCTCATCCTCACGGTCTACTTCACCCACTCAACTGATTCGAGACATTACAGACCACAGAGATGACGACCTGCAGGATCTTAAAGATACTGTGAGGTTATTGTGCTCTCAAGTGAGCACGATGTGTTCCACCTTCAACCGGCTTCAAACCGGTCGTCCCTCTACAAGCCGCAACCGCTCTAACTCAAAAGAGCGTGCAGACGACAAATTCTGCTGGTACCACCGAACATTCGGCCCGGATGCTATTAAATGCGTCCCGCCTTGTTATTATGCTCGACGTTCACGTTCGGGAAACGGCGCTGCCAGCCAGTAATGGCGACGACTGGTGCTGGCCACTCCGGACACAGTCGCCTGTTTTACGTGACCGACAAGTCCACAGGATTCCGTTTCTTGATCGACACAGGTGCAGAAGTTAGCGTTGTACCTCCCCCTCGTCGTCATCATCTCCAGCCATCGCAGTTTACACTGCAGGCTGCGAACAACACTTCTATCGCCACGTTCGGTCAACGGTCCCTTACTTTAGACCTTGGGCTACGTCGCCGTTTCCAATGGGTTTTCATCCAGGCCGACGTCCGGTCGCCTATCATTGGAGCGGATTTCCTATCCCACTTCGGCCTCATAGTCGACCTCAAACATCAGAAGTTGCTAGATCCTGCCACTCAGCTGTTTACTGTCGGGTTAGTTTCGCGTGAGCTTTCCGCTGGCATCCACTTGGCCGTGCCAAGCCCGCCATTTTCTGACATCTTGAGGGATTATTCTTCCCTCTCTAAGCCTTGTCAGTTTACGGAGCAGGTTCAACACGCAGTCCGCCATCATATCACTACCACCGGCAGACCGATCCATGCTCATCCGCGTAGACTTCATCCCGAGAAGCTACAAATCGCGAAGAACGAATTCGAGCACATGTTGAATTTGGGGATTATCCGTCCTTCGTCCAGTCCATGGGCTTCACCACTGCACATGGTTCCCAAAACGTCATCTGATGATTGGCGGCCATGCGGTGATTATCGTGCTCTCAATCGAGCTACAGTCCCGGACCGGTACCCGATTCCCCATATTCATGACTTTTCTCACATGTTGGCTGGAAAGACGATTTTTTCCAAGATTGACCCCGTGCGAGCATACCACCAAATACCGGTCGCGGAGGAGGACATCCCTAAAACCGCCGTCACGACTCCATTCGGCCTGTTTGAATTCCTTCGCATGCCCTTTGGTTTGCGGAATGCGGCCCAAACGTTTCAGCGTTTTGTCGATGACATTTTGCGCGGTCTTTCCTTCACGTTCGTGTACATCGACGACATCCTTGTCGCCAGCTCGTCACCCGAAGAACATGTTGAACACTTACGCCAAGTTTTCGATCGTTTTCAACAAAGTGGTCTACAGCTCAACGTCGATAAGTGTCTTTTTGGCGTCACTTCTCTGGTTTTTCTTGGCCATCGTCTTGACCAAAAAGGGATCACACCCCTCCCAGACAAGGTGCAAAGCGTGTTGTCTTTTCCAGCTCCGAAGTCCATAACCCAGCTTCGCCGTTTCATCGGCCTAATCAACTACTACCGGCGTTTCATACCAAATTGCGCCGCCATCCTGGCACCTTTGACGGATCTTTTGAAGTCAAAGTCCAAGTCGCTTGAACTTTCACCCAGTGTTCTTGAAGTATTCGAGGCAGCCAAGAAAGCACTCGCGGACGCCACCCTGCTTCATCATCTGAGCACCGATGCTGATACACAACTTATTCTGACCACCGATGCCTCCAACATTGCCGTAGGCGCAGTTCTGCAGCAACAGGTCCACGGACAGTTGCAGCCGCTAGCTTTTTTCTCTCAGAAGCTTCAGCCGGCGCAGACTCGCTTAAGTACTTTCTCGCGTGAACTTCTCGCCATTTACCTGGCCATCCGTCATTTTCGACACCTGCTCGAGGGGAGAGATTTTCAGGTCCACACGGATCACAAACCTCTCACTTACGCCCTCAATGCTAAGCCAGATCGGTATTCGCCGCGCGAAGTACGTCACCTTGATTACATCTCTCAATTCACCTCAGACATACGCTACGTCCGCGGTGATGAGAATGTTGTTGCTGATGCCTTGTCCCGTCCTGAGGTCAACGCTCTTATCACCACGTTAGATCTGGCGAAGCTTGCGGAAGCGCAGGCGCTTGATGACTCCATCATTGAAATGCTTGCGTCTTCTGTGCTTCAGCTGCGGGAGGCTCCGCTCCCCGCGGCACCAGGCTCTATCGTGTGTGATTTTTCTACAGGTACCCCTCGTCCTGTAGTACCCCAATCCTACCGGAAGGTTGTTTTCGACCACTTCCATTCGCTATCCCACCCCGGTGTTCGTGCCGGCCGCAAACTCATCGCAGCTCGTTTCGTCTGGCCAAAGATGAACACCGACATTGCTACCTGGACCAGGCAGTGCTTAGCCTGTCAAAAGAATAAGGTCCAGCGACACACCGTTTCACCTCCCAGCACGTTCGCGGTTCCCGACGCCCGTTTTCAACACGTCCACATGGATTTAGTCGGACCGTTACCCCCATCTCGCGGTTTCACGCACATTTTGACTGCTGTCGATCGTTTCACACGATGGCCCATCGCCGTTCCCATCTCGGATACCTCGGCAGAGAATATTGCCATGGTTTTCCTTACTCACTGGATAGCCAACTTCGGTGTTCCAGCTACACTCACCACTGACCGCGGAAGTCAGTTCACATCTGCACTCTTCCGCGAGTTCACCAAACTGCTTGGGTGCTCGCATATCACCACCACTGCCTACCACCCAGCATCCAACGGCCTCGTGGAACGCCTTCACCGTCAGTTGAAGTCCGCGTTGATGTCTCAACCTGCCCCGCACAACTGGAGCGACAACCTGCCGTTCGTCCTCCTCGGCATTCGCTCGGCTGTTAAGGAAGACATTCAGTGCACTGCCGCCGATCTTGTTTACGGCACATCCCTCCGTTTACCTGGTGAGCTCGTGCAGTCTTCCTCCGTCACCCCTGACGCCACGAACACCTTCGTGCAACAGCTGCAGCAACGCATGGCCGCACTACGCCCAACCCCCACCCGCGCGACAACTCGACGCGTTTTCGTGCACGACGACTTGCACACAACCCCATTCGTGTTTATCCGGCACGACGCAGTTCGCAAGTCCCTTTGCCCACCATACGATGGCCCCTTCAAAGTACTTGAACGGAAAGACAAATATTTCGTCATTCAAAGGGCTGATGCTACTGATACAGTCTCCATCGACAGACTAAAGCCGGCCTACGTTGAATGTACTCCTCTATCACCTGGTCCGTCCACTTTCGGGGCACCTTCACCCTGCACTCCACCTGCAGCCCCCGGCCCACCGCCATCCTCACCACCCGAACCTACCCCCACCCCTCTAACCACTCCCACTCATCCCCCCCCTTCCACTCGTTCTGGTAGACATGTTCGCTTTCCTACCAACTTGCGAGACTTTGTCGTTTAACATTTTTGTACATCCTCGTTTGTCGAGCGTTTGTAACCCACCAACGCTCTGGTGGGGGAGTTATGTGGGCTCTTGGCCCTACTTACGTGTTGTTTAAATTTATCAATAACCAAGTTTGTTAAAACTAAATACAACACTTTGTTTCACACTTTCGGTTTTGACGCGTGCTAGCAACTATCTTGCTAATCACTCTCCACAGCTCAATTCTCTCCTCACCTGCCGCTGTCTATTTTGCCCTTCAACGACACCTCTCTGGTGATCACTCTCGGGCTCCAGGAGAATTCAGCGACAATTCGCAAACAAGTTTTCTCCCCATTTTGCAACTCACAGCCCAACGAACTTGGATCCAGTCCTCGCAGAGTTATCCTTTGGCAAGTCGACTACTTGACTACTGCCGACTAGGATCGTGAAGGATCTAAGTGAGTTGTATCATTTCGAATCTTCATCGTCAATCTCTTTACTGGATTTTGCGACTTTTCCACTAGAATAGACTGGTAAATCCCTTATTAGCAGTTAGTGTACCCTTGAAAGTTTTCATCGCGTATTTGCTAAGACGTTTTATATATTTGTAGCGATAACGCCACTACAGATCTCTCGTCAATTAGGGTATCTCGAATTAAATTCAGGGTGGCATATAATATCTTAACAGCTTCTAGAGGGGATGTTGTTAGGAGGAAAGAGCTCCAATTCAATGACCTCATGCAGTTATTCATAGATTCAATGGCCAGATTTTTGGGTTTTATAGAAGTGTAACTAGGATCAGGTCTTATTTTAATGTAAAGAGGGAGCACTGCTATGATTGTCTTATGATCACTGTTCAAGGTTTAGCTGTCGTAGTGCGTATATAAGGGCCAGATATCGTTGGTAAGAATAACATCGAGTAAATTGTTTCCCCTGGTTGGTTTGCTTATCATTTGCGTCCAGTTATAAAACACAATTGATAATAATAATTCATCATGTCTGGATGGGGCTGATAGTTCTGTCCAGTTTATTTCTGGACGGTTTAAGTCTCCTGCAATTATCTTATATTTGGTTTGGATATTTGATATAATATCTAGTAGATTTTTAAGGCCCGTGTCATCATAACTTTATTCCATAGGGGTGTACAAACATCCAATTAGAATGCTTTTAAGGGTCTTGGATGTTATTATTGCGAAGCACGCTTCGCCATTGAACGTCTCCTGTAGAACCTCAAAGCCACTCTGTTCTATGGCAGATTTAATGTAGATCATACAACCTCCTCTTTTATTAGCACGGTCCTGTCTGTAGAAGGTGCAGTTTGCTTTAACAAAAAGTAAAGCATTTGAGGTGGATTTGTTTAGCCATGTTTCTGTTCAAACGACTATATCGGGATTTTATGTGTCAATAAAAGTCCTAAGTCGTGGATCTTTTTTTACTATCGATCTAGCATTAATAAGAGCAACACTTATGGTGTCGGATACAAAAGCTGGAATCTGTTGTGAAAAAATGGAATCCTATTACTTTTTTGATTGTCTTGAGGGCTCATGTGCGGAAATTTTGCGATATGGTGGTGTTGGACTATTTGTGGCGAATTGTGCATCATTGGGAAAAATTGGTTATGACAGTGATGGAATTCGATGGGATTGTGTAACTATCGGAGGGTATGGTGTTGTGAGAGGTGGGATTTGAGTGTGTGTGTTATATTGAAAGGGTTGGGTGTGCGGTGGTCGTCTTGTGTATGGGCTTGGATACATGGGTTGAGAAAAGGGGTTAGGTGTCATTTGAGGGTGTGCATTTAAATACGGATATTCGTTTTGATATGCAATTCTGTTTGGGAATGGTGGTCTATTTTGGGTTGTTCGGGGGAAATAATCTTACACTGGTTTACTACTTTGGTTCGTTGGGTTAGGACTGGTATTGCTATTTATAGACATGTTTAGACCTGTGCTGCTATTTATCAGTGTATCGTGACTAGATCCAGGATAAGTGTCGTTCATGTCTAATGGGGTTGTAGTATTTCGAGGTCTTTTTGTTTGAACCTTATTCTTTCCCTTAATTGCTTCGGCCGGTTTATTATTTGCTTTCTGGTTGTCATTATTATAATTAGAAGAAGTAGCTCTCCCAGAGAAGGAGGAATTCATTAATTGTTCCTCTGAGGTAGAATTTTGTGGAGTGTTTCCGTCCTCTGCGACTATATATGGCTGACTTTGTGAAAAACTTGTCTGCGCTGCATCGAGGTCAAGTCAGGGCCTATATTTGCTTTAAAACTCCGGAAACTCCTATTTATTTCAGAATTTTATAGTAGCATTTTAACTTCAGCGTGAGTACAACAAGTAAGCCAAATCGGTTTGTTTTTACTTCGCGAATTAAGTCTCTTAATAGACACTATGCGTATACTTATCCCAAATTGTTGAAAAGCGTTTTGTATTGCTACCATTGGATTACTCGTTTGAGGAAAGTTGCGGAAGATTATATTACAGCTACGTTTTGATCTATCTTAAACTTCTGATGATACTAAATGAACCACAGACTCAATCTGAGGTTAATTCGTGAGGTTGCTTTCAAATGAATTTGAGTCCAGAAGTGAATTAAGAATCTTAAATACAGGTTCATACTTTTCAATAAAGTTCGTTAAATTTAAGAGGACTGACAGATGGATTTGATCCAAAACAACTTTCGCGTCAGTCATTGCTTCTAATAAAATTTTCAAGTAAAGGATGTTTAAATGCTAAATATATGTCTAAGTAACGTGTTTTTCACAAATAAACTATAAACTACGAGAAGTACAACACAAATGATTTGTACAACGTTCTATGAAACAGAAGACAATATCTAACCAAGTCAACGAAGGAGTTTAGTAGCAGATTTTGGCTAAGATAGTCAACTGTTACTGATAATTTATTTAAGAAAACCAAAGACTTTGAATCGTTTCTTCTCTTATATAAATCTTTCACTTATCTTCGAATTTGAAAAACCCACCGATTCTCGTAGCTCAGCAACTGGTAGAGGACTGTTGCCCGCTTAAGAAAATCTTGCGCATCTCCCGGTCGGAATGGGTGACACCGAACATAAAAAGAAACTTCAAGAAAAAAAGAAAACTGTGGAAAAAATACGCCTGATACAAACAGCCCCAACGCTTCTTAGAATTTAAAAAACAGCGAAATTTATTTCGAAGACTAATTCGAAAAGAAAGAATGGCCTTTGAGGCAGAACTAGTCAAGAGAATAGCTCATTACCCAAAAAGATTTTTTGCTTATGTGAATAAGGCCAAACGGAATCGAGATCCCATCCCTTTTCTGAAAGATAACAAGGGAAACAAGTGTACGGATAACTCAGATAAGGCGAACCTCTTGTCCAATTTCTTTATGTCTGTGTATACCCAGGAGCCACCTTTTGATGAGAATGTACAACAATATATGGTCCCAGCGGTGCATACAATTAGCACGGTATCGTTCACAACAGACACTGTAAGAAAAGCCTTGAGAGAGTTAAAGCCCACTTAATTGCCTAGTCTGAAGGGATGATCAGCAAAACTCCTAAATGAGCTCGCAGAGCAACTGGCCTCCCCGCTTTCCAAGATCTTTGACAGTTCAATGGAGAAGAGGGCCCTGCCTACTGACTGGAAGCTGGCCAACATAACACCTATTTATAAAAGAGGAGACAGAACTTCACCTTATAGCTTTAGACCAGTTAGTCTCGCAAGCATTTTTGACAACTAATGGAGAAACTAATCAAAACTGAACTAATAAGACAGATTGAGGAGAACAACTTGCTACGGGCAGCGCAACACGGATTTCGAAGTGGCCACTCTTGTCTCAAAAACCTGCTAACATCCATGGAAATCTGGACGAAATCTCTGGAAATGGGTTCGTCGGTCGATGCGGTCTAAATTGACTTCAGCATGGCATTCGACAAGGTGTCAAACAGACGACTAATATCAAAGCTGCATCAAATTGGTGCAACTGGAAACCTACTGAAACGGTCAGCCAACTTCCAAACAGGCAGGCGTCAGCGTGTTTGCATTGGTGACATCAAAACAGAATGGAAAACCTTATCCAGTGGGGCTCCTCAGGGAAACGTTCTGGGTTCCATTCTATTTTTGGTATGTGGAGGACTGCCTTGACTGCCTCACCTGTGAGAAAGTCGTGTTTGCAGACGATCTAAAGATCTGGAAGTCCATTGAAAGCTCAGACCTTACAAAATGATTTGTATCGCTTACAAAAAAGGTGTGAAAAATGGCTACTGCAGCTGAACGTCAACAAATGCCAAGTAATCCGCTTATGGTCTAGTTGCAGACAGGTGATAACATTCGAGTATGCCTACTCGGTTGGAGGCCATCAACTCGAGCTAGTGAACGAACTACGGGATCTAGGTGTACGCATGACGCCCGACCTCAAACCGTCAACCACTGTGCTGAAACCACAAAGAAGGTTATGGGCATCCTCGGAGTGATCAGAAGGTCCTTCCTCTATTTTAATGAGAAGCTTTTTGGGTGAGTCTTCCGAACATTTGTTCGGCCGATGTAAGAGTACTGCGTCCGGGCGTGGTGCCCTTGGATGAAGAAAGATTACGCGATGCTCCAGAAAGTGCAAAGAAGGGTGACCAAGCAAGTCAGCAGCTTAGGAGGTCTCCCATATGAAGGTCGTCTAAATAGGCTTAATCTTTTTCCTCTCTATTAATAGGCAATACAGAGGAGATAAAATCATGGTGTTTAAAATCGTCAGGGGAGTAGACTGTGCTCTTCAGATGACCGACTTATTTGAATTTGCACAAACAATACATCTACGCGGTCATCCATGCAAACTGAAGAAACACCACGCCAAACTAGAAGTGCGGGCCCACTTCTTATCCCAGCGGGTCATTGAAGAATGAAATAAAATTCCTTCCTCGGTTGTTCTTGCTGAAAGCGTCGACGCATTCAAACGAAGACTTGATCTTACTTTGCTTGCTGGTCATGCATTTGGAAGGCAACAGCAATTTACATAGTGTGTATATGAATTTAAACAATATGCATGATCTGATAGCATGTATCTGTAAATAGGGTTTCAAAGGCTCTTCCTCTCTCAATTACATATGCCGAAATATACTGAAAAAAAGAGGGAGTTAGTTTAGGTTTTTTTCTTGTCTTTGCGGTTTGGAAGGCGCCCAAGATATGCTTTTAGAGGCAATATCACTAAAAATATACAAAACGTCTTGGCAAATACACAATGGAAAACTTTCTAAGGTAGTCTAACTGCTAGTTAGTGATTTAGTAGACTATTCTAATGGAAAAATTGTCGAAACCGGTATATAATAATAATAATAAGGTTTATTTGTAAAGCACATCTTTGGCGCCGCCAAAAACCCCGGAAGGCAGGAAAAAACCTAACCCAAACCCCTTCTTTCGCAGTGACCATTGTATTTGTTTTGGTCTTTTGCTAGGTCAATAGTGTGCGAAATAAGGAGTTTGTTTTAAGTGAAAAAAACCTGACTTCTAGGAAGCAAATCTAGAAAAACATGAAATAATATATCTATACATTGTAGGTGTTACGGTTTTATAGTAAGAATACTTGGGGTCTGGAAAAAAGTGTTATGTCCTTTAAATGAGGTATACTTAGCCGCGGTCAGTTTGAAGGTGAAAAAATCAGCTGAGGATATGGCGTCTACCATATGCATGGGTCTGCTCGATACGGAGATTACAATCGTTGTCCAGTGGCACAAGTTTGCTAATTAGATGGGACGTTGCGTAACGGACCAAACCTGAACCGAACCCTGTTTTCTTGTTTTAATCATCGTTTTACTGTGACCGGTCCTTTTTTCCCTAGAACAGTGATCTGATTGGACCAGGAGAACACACACGTGACGACCTGAAGTTCCGATAAGTCCGAACCGAGATCCCTTCCGACCCTCTCGCTTACCGTTTACCGTATCTCCTTTACCGTTCCCGCTTCCGTTACCGTTCCCATTACCGATACCCTTCCTTGTACCAGTACAATATACATTTATATATCCTCGTCTCCCCCTTTTATTACGTTATGAGTTCTACCTCTAACTCGCTCGCATCAGCGTTGGATGAGATCGATGGACCTCTCGGTAGTGTATTCGACGAGACGCTATTCGTCGAACCAAGGCCGAGAGTACCGATAACCTCTGGTCCCCACCGATTGGACGCATTCGACTCGGCCGTTACAATGGTGGCAGACGGTGCCGGATCCCTCCCAAATCCGCCTGGTTACCCCCCGCACAACCATGATTTTCTACCCTTTTATCGTCGTCCTGACCCTCTTCTAGCTCCAACCCTATATCAGTCTGGCCAGGACATTCGTAAGTGGCTGGTCAAACTCTCATTTTTTTTAGCAGACCTCCCTCCGTCGGACCATACCCATTATCTGCTTAACTTTCTTTGCCCCGAGACATTAGACTCAGCTCTAGAAGCGGGTGTCACTATTGATACTCCATTTCCCCTTGCCCATGACCAATTATTAGGCTTATTTGGCAAACCTATTTCCGAATCCGCCGCCGGTGCCCAATTTTACCAACTCGAGCAGACCCCCCAACAGTCAGCTATGGAGTTTGCGAAAGAACTTCAACGACTGGGCCGCCTCGCTTACCCGATAGCACCCCCTATATCACGGAATCAAATTGTGTTGGATCGGTTTATCGCTGGTCTGCAGGACCGGGTGGTCACTGAACATTTAGTTATCAGTCGCCCCCCCAACCTGACCGCAGCACTCCAGATCTGCAACCGGTTCACAGAGTTCCGCAGCCAAGAAGACAAACGCAAGGTGACCGTTGCAGCCCCTATCCAGCCCCGTCCCGGTCCAGGCTCGTCGACTCCCTGGGTATCATTTTCAAACCCAGGTCAAACGACTGTCAAGAGATCCCTACCCGTCCGGTTCCCAAATCACAACCCGCAGTGTCAGTACTGTTCGGCCTTCGGTCCGCGGGCACAGCAATGTGGACACAACCCGCCCCGTAAGTCGCCTCTGTCTGATTCTTTTTTTGCGCATAACGTAGCCTACTTTCCCGCGTTTCTCGTACCCGTTACGTTAGCAGGCATAACCACCCAAGCCCTAGTGGATACCGGAGCTAACGTCTCTCTCGTCACGATGAAATGTTTACCTCAACACATGCTACGGTCAGTAAACCCATTATCCGAGTCACGAAGCCTACGAGCCGCTAACGGCACCAACATCCCTATTTCCGGCACGATTACCCTAAACTTTACTTTCGAGAGTGCCCCCGTGACGCACACGTTCTTGATTGCTCCGGATAGTCCTTGGTCTCTCGTTCTTGGGTTTGATTTCCTTTCTGACCATGAGTGTGTCATCCACGTTCGTGAAAGACGCGTGACCCTTGGTCCCAAGGTTACTAAGAGTCCACGGCCGGTTCCAGTCTGCGACCTCAACCTGATGTATGATTCGGTCATGGCGGTCGTCGCATTCGAACCCACTAACCTAGATGACGTCCTCCCTCCGTTAGCAACAGTAGGTTCTGTGGCTCATGCACAATTAAAGGGCATACTTGGCTCAGTTCCCGGGCTCTTTACCTGGTCTCCCACGACGTTCGGTCGGACCCGACTGGTGCAACACACTATCGATACCGGAGACGCCAAACCGGTTTGGCAACCACCTAGACGGATCCCGCACAAGCACCGGGCTGAAGTGGATAAAATCCTGGGCGAACTCCTCAAAGCACACGTTATCCAACCGTCTTCTTCACCATGGGCGTCACCGATCGCACTGGTCCCTAAGAAAGATGGATCCCTTCGACTCTGCATTGACTACCGCCGCGTGAACGCAGTCACCGTCCGCGATTCGTTCCCCCTTCCACGTCTCGACGACACGCTGGACACGTTAGGCGGGGCAGCATGGTTCTCTACTCTCGACCTCAAGTCAGGGTACTGGCAAGTCGAAGTCCACCCAGAACATCGGCATAAGACGGCGTTCACGGTTCCCCAAGGCCTATACGAGTTCCAAACGACTCCTTTTGGGCTTTGTAATGCCGCAGCAACATTTCAACGTCTCATGTACCAAGTATTACGACACCTTATACCCGGCAAGTGCCTCGTGTATCTCGATGACATCATCGTTTTCGGGAAAACCATTCCGCAACATAACGAAAATCTAAAGGAAGTCTTTGCAGCCCTCCGAAATGCCGGGCTGACCCTTAACCCCGCCAAGTGCATTTTCCTCCGATCGGAAGTGCAGTTCTTAGGGCACAAGATTTCCCCTGGACGGTTAGCCGCACTCCCCGAAAAACTGCAACAGATTCGTACCTGGCCTACACCGACTAATGCGTCAGAGTTACGTAGTTTCTTGGGACTGGCGTCCTACTACAGGCGTTTTATTAAGGGTTTCGCACACATGGCTAAACCTCTCCATAGGATGACCGAAAAAGACCGGAAATTTACGTGGTCCACTGAGTGCCAAGAGGCTTTTACCAATCTCAGAAGCACCCTGTATTCTGCACCACTCCTCGCACTCCCCAACCTCGAACCAGGGGCACCTCTTTTTATACTAGACACCGACGCTAGCAGTTTCGCGATGGGCGCCGTTCTCTCTCAAGAAGGTAGCGACAAGGTCGAACACCCGGTCTGTTTCGCAAGCAAAACTCTCTCCCAAACCCAGCGCAATTATACCGTGTTCCGTCGGGAGATGCTAGCGATTGTGACATTCACAAGACAATTTAGGCACTTTCTGATAGGGCAACACTTCGTCCTTCGTACAGACCATCGTGCACTTGAATGGCTTGCGTCCATCAAAGACCCCGAGAATCAAGTCGCACGATGGCAGGAATTCCTGCAGGATTTTGACTTCAAATGCCAGTTCCGCCCGGGACGTAACCATGGTAATGCCGATGCCTTCTCTCGCATGCTTACTAGCCCACCGACCGATAAGTCAACCCCCGAACCGAGTGTAAACGCTATTTACATGTCCGAGCCTACCCGTCATACGTGGTCGACATCTCAAGGTAGCGACCCAGATACCGCAGTAGTGTACCGTCATACATTGCAAGGGCTACAAAAACCGGCCGAGCGCGACATGAGAGGATGTAGTGAGAATGCCCGCCTCCTACTGAACCAGTGGCCTAATCTTATCATCGAAAATGATGTCTTATTCTGGCGCGACCCCCACAACCAACATCTACGCCCTGTAGTGCCAGGGTGTCTCATTGAAGCCGTGCTAGGCGCCCTCCATTCCGAGTTAGGTCACTGTGGCCAGCACAAGACTGAATCAGCGACCCGCGCGCGCTTCTGGTGGCCTAAACTACGTAACGCAATCCATCACTTTTGCCAATCCTGCCCGACATGTGCGTCCTTCAAGCCACCCACCAAAATACCCCGAGCGCCGATGGAATCTATGATTACCGGTTTCCCTGGGGAACGTGTTGGCTTGGATATTATCGGCCCCTTACCAATATCGTATCGCGGTTACGAATTCATATTAGTAATGATTGATTATTTCACGAAGTGGGTGGAGGCTGTCCCCATCCTACGTCAAAACGCAGAGACAGTTGCAAGCACCATCACTCGTGAATGGGTCAGTCGTTGGGGTTCGCCACTATCCTTTCACTCTGACTGCGGTTCCAATTTCGAGTCCCAACTTTTCCATGAGGTATGCGAAGTCCTCGCGGTCAACAAGACCCATACGACCCCATACCATCCCGAGGGCAACGGGTTGGTCGAAAGGACGAATCGTACCCTCCTTAATCTTCTGCTCGCCTTTGCCCGGGACGGCCACCAACAAGACTGGGATCTACACCTACCCCTCTGCCTCCTAGCTTACCGGGGTACGGTCCACTCATCTACCGGGTTCACACCCCACTACTTGTGGACTGCACGCGATCTACGTATTCCGACCGACTTACGCAATCCCTTTTCGGCACCTAGTAGGACTTCCACCCATACTTATGCCTCAGAACTCCGCGAAATTACCCGCTGCGCCCATAACGCAGCCCGCACTACCCTCGGAGCGGCTACCCTCCACCAAAAGGAACAGTTTGATCGGCGGGCCTTCGGGGTTCCCCACCAAATTGGTGACCTCGTAATGCACCACTACCCATTCCCACCACGTGGCACATCTTCCAAGTTCCATTACCCCTGGCGAGGGCCTTTTCGTGTTCTCCAAGTTTTAGCCCCCACCACTTTCCTCATACGCGACGCTAACCACGCTAATCTAGCCCCCTTCACCGCACACTTTGCCAGACTCAAACCATTTCGGGGACAACTACCCGTTTGTACCGCAGACACCCTTCCCATCCTCCCAGACACCCTCCTTACCCCCGTTGCCATTGAGGTGACAGTCCCCTCCCCCATTGACAATACCAGCACTGAGGACAGTGCT
>JAYGXS010001292.1:0-14720 GCA_036362985.1 Ligula intestinalis
GGCAAAGGGATATTACTCCATAATGTTCAACATTCATTAGATTTTTTTTAAGGTCACGTGCTTTTTCGGGTGGCGGATTATCTGTTCCTGCCTTATACGTATTTTGGTTGAGGAAATCCTGTCTGCTATAGCATTCCTTGTTTTTTATCAGCATGCTGTTGTAAGCTAAGTACTTGACATATCAATCTCCCATCTTTGAACACGCAACGGAAATATTGAAACTGCATTTGATTGGTTCTTTGATTATTCAAAATAAACGAAAGCCCACGTTTTAACGGATGCTGCACCATATTTATAGTTTTCTAGCCCTGGGTTGAGGCTACAAAGCGGAAATAAATTGTCATGAATAATCAGATGGGTCAATCCAATTTGCAGCAAATAGACAAAAAGGACCAATTACTGGCGGAGACCTTCGGTGAGCTATTCAGCATTCCTATTTACGGGATTATGAGAAAAGAATTAAAAACGGTTTCGAACAATTTATTTATTTGAATGCACACATAAAAATTAAGCCAAATAAGAGGTATTCGAAGACCATTGTGTTACCAAAGAAGAGTTGTGAGGCAAATGAAAATATGCTGAGCGAAAAAACAGTTTTTCGCCTGTAAATTGAGATTCCTAGACTTTAAAGTTACTAGGGCAAAGCAATGAGTGAGGAAGGCGAATAAACTTCGACAATTTGCGCAAAAATATATTTTATAGACTGCTACGATTTATATTGAGTGGAAAATTATTGTATCATTTCCCTTATTTTTGATTTAAAATATTGGATTGTCGTTAGCGACATGAAGTACAGTATACATTCTGAAGACATTGTTCGATAAGGGATTGCTTTATGGATAAACTGTAGCATTTTACAGCTTCTGCATATGCGTAAACCCCTCGCAAGCGGAAAATTACCAATAAGCACTGCGAACTTTGTTCAAAACATATAAAGCAAGCCACCACTTCATAATATGTGTCCCAATCTTTTCCAAGAAACGATGTTTATTTCTTTAAAATATTCAGTAGCAACACATAACGTTATTGATGAGTTGAGAAAGATGTCTGCTGGTATACCCATTACTTTTTTCAAGTATTGATAGACAATTTTAGATAAGCAAGTCAACGCTCCAAGGTTAGTCTGCAAGAGAAACACGGAACATCTCCACTTATAAATTTCAATAAGAAAACACGAGTTTCTCTGGCGTTAACTTTAAGGAAGCTAATGGGTATTCATAAACATCTGCAGAATCCTTTGCAAGGTAAAAGTAAAAACTTCTACATGTTTGTCTTACCCTTGCTGTGTAGTTATTCGTGTACTCAGATAATTTTCCATACTTCATTACACATTTAAAGGGCTGATTCATTAGACCACCGTTGCAGCCGTGGTTATCCTGCTCCCGACTGCAGTGGACCAGCTGTTGTTCTGCGAAGCTGAGTAACTTGTGGGTCTTTATTTGAACTGCACCCTCAATGGCACCAGTAGCAGAGAAGGCCCAACAGGATCCAAACCGCCGTTATATGGCAAAATTGAGCATACATTTACAAATACTACAATTTTAGCGTTAATAGTAGTTAAGCACATATGAACTTAGACAATAAATGAAGGATATATGATTTGGGTTCAAAGTTATCTTTCTTTTTAAAATGGAGTCATATGAGCTGACAGCCATGAGAGTTCAAAGCAAACTTTGTGAAGTAAGGAGTAAACAACCATGAATGCCCACGATATTAGCAGATTTCTATCCCTTTGAATTGAATCTCAGCGTTTCCAGTTCTACCCAACCGTTAAGATAGGTGATGAAAAACAAATAATCTCGGCGTAGCTGTACCGATAAAAGCAAACTCGAGACCACTTTTCTTATTCCACTGACGTCTTTTTGAAAGAACCCAGTCGATTAGTTATGGCAGAAACAATTAAAATACAAGCAGCTTTATAGGAAAAAAAATAATCCTTCTGAGCATGAATGAGTTGGAAAATCCCCTGCTTATTTGTTTTAAGATTGAAGATCTGACATGGTCTTTAACTGGTGTGACTACGCCCTTCTTGTGCCAGTCGATGCCAGCAGGACTTTTTCCATCAAAGGGGTTGAACGCATCCGACTGAGTTTTCCACCTGTTTTCTGCAGTTCTTTATAGAAAAATGTATCTGTCGGCGAATTCGCGCGGTTTGAGGTCAATTAAAGCATTCACTCCAACTTGCTTGGTTTCCAGACCACGGTAGAATCTTCTATTATTTTGAAATATAAAGTCAAGATACTGAAGAAGACGTCTTGTCGGTGCTGTTCCTCGACGGGACTGGCATATGCTTTCTTGTGTTCCTTCTTTCATATGTGCCAGAACGCTTTCAGTATGTATGCCTCGCTAGTGGTCCATCTCGCACACATAGACAGGAACGGTCGAAAACAAGCGAAGAAAAATCAAGCATGCATGATGTCGGTCGATGCGTTATGCTAGCTTCATACGACAGGAACACATATTGTTTATACTTATCTATAGACGTGTTTCTCTTAAAGTCAAATATCTAGAACAAATGAGAGGGCGACTTAGGTGTGTTTGACCTACTAAACGATTGTTTAAAACGTAAACTATGTTAGCGCCTATGCATGTGCAAAAAACAGCGTTCATCCTGAGACTACATGAGTGTAAAGCTGTCTGCAAATACAGAGCATGCCTAATATGGAAGTCTGAAGCGTGTTGGCAGTCAATTGGTTGGACTGTAGCACAATACCTGTCATTTTTATGCATTAGTCACTAACATTTGTGTCCGGACATGTCAGCCACTGCACCCGACTCGCCTCCAACCTGCTTGTCTCTGTCTTGACACTTGGCTCAGATGAGTGAAGGAGGGAGAGTGCCATCACAGATCTACTGTCACCTAAGACGAATGCATTCGCAGTTCATCGTCCCTACGTCAACCTGTTTTCAACCATAAAATTAACCTTGTCGAAATTAACGGTTGAACTTATGGAAGTCTAAATTACTCAATATCAAGTGTCAGATTTCCCTCATCTTGCGGCCAAGGTAGATGTGACTAGTGATGACAAATAAACCAGAACTAGTTATTCTGTGCTGATCAAAAACCTCAAAATAAGACATCTATCAAGCGCGTTTACCTAAGTTTGGAGATTTGTGACATTCTTTCTAATGCACCTGGCTGCCTGGGTCATGGTATTAGAATCCCCCAAACATGTCAACTCATTGCCGAGAAAAATGAACGTCAGTTACATTATTCAGAACATTACATGTCCGAAATCAATTAATAAACATTCTATAAAAACTTATTTCGTAAAAAGTGCTTTATTTAGACATTTAGACCTCAACTATCTCCGCAATTTACCTTTATCGAAGATTCAGTCAAAGTGAAAATCGCAAAGTGTGCTGGTTTTCTGAGAAAGAGGAACAAAGCTTCCGCTGAATATGAAAGAATTGACTTTTCTATATATACTGGAGCAGTTTTCAGTATACATATTAACATTAACGTCCCATTCAAAGAGTGGCGGAATATAAACTACGATTCTTCAAGAATCGAGAAACTTCTAGATATTCCGTTTCAAATTTCCTTATTCTTTTACATTTTACCATAGCTAAAAAATTTTTGCACAACCTTTGCCTACGGCTTGACGAAGAAACGGGACACCATGTTTCGTGTGCTCACATCCATGCTTGTTTACCGTCTGTAGTTTCCGGTTGGTAAAGCAGATTGCAGCTTTATAAACTTGGTAATTAATTATATGGCAAGAAATTTGGCAGATTTGCAGAACAGAATTTTCCAAACGGAATCCACTCTTCATTTCCTGAAAACAATGCATTATGTCTTATTAGCACTTACCTTGATTTCATAAAAGCAAAACAAAATGTTCCGTGCTCTAACAAGATATATTGAAAACTGTTCTGTTTTTTTAACATCCTTTTAATGTACAACATGCACAAGCCAGAAGATTTGGCTTGCAGCTTTAAATAGCGAAGTAACAAGCTTGGATCTCATTTAAATTTGATTTCGACGAAGTCAGTGCCCATTTCCGCTGTAAACTTACTGACTTTTACTTATAACGGCATTCACCTCGGGCGGGTTGAGCCGGCATCAGTTTTGACGTTGACTGCATCACGAATCACAACTGTCCAGGCTCGTCGATCTTGCGCCTGTTCACACGAGAGTGCTATCCATTCACAGTTCCACCGGCGTAGGCCGTAAACACATGGACCGGAAACGGACGACAGATCCTACTTGACTGTTGCTGTCCAAGTTTTCAGCTGCCCTCCGCAACGTTTGTGCCAGGTGGGTGGAGGCGTCACCACAAGCAGGTCACGAATTAGCTCACCATCATCACGCCGGGACGCATGCCCGAACCACCGAAGTCGTCGTTGAAGCAGGAGTGGTGGGAGAGCGTCCAGGTGAGAGCGTCGGCGGATATCGGAGCAGCGAATTCGGTCGACGCGACAATGATGAAGGATTCGGCGTAGGCCGTCATTGTCAAACACCTGAAGGTGCCTCATGTTCTCAACACACATAGGCCTTGTCTCTCCACCATAAAGCAGGAAAGATCAACCCACTGCTTGGTAAACACGGGACCTTGTGCGTAGTAATATTTCCCTTCTTTTCCATAGAGTAGCACACAGACTGTAGAAAGCAGATCGGGCACGGTTGACGCGTGATACAACCTCGTCAACACCTTGACCCGTTTCCGTAACCAAAGAGCCCAAGTATCTAAACGAGTCGACCACTTCGAGAGGAGCACCGTGGAGAACAATATGAGTGACAGATGTAATGGGGCACACAGGAGAGCATGACTTGGGTCTTAGTGACGTTTAGGCCTAATCCGATGGTCGGGCACGCTTATTGACCTTGTCCAACGCCTGCTAAACTGCAATACAGTTATCGCCAAAGAGGATGACGTCATCAGCATACGCCAAGTCAGTCACCCATTTCGAGCGATCAAAGTGCACTCCAGTGCTTTGGTCATGATCCAGTCCACCGCATAGTTAAACAGGGATGGTGAAAGGGCACAGCTTTGGCGGACGCCCGTTCTGATGCTAAAGGCTTCCATGTCACCGTTCTACGTCCTCACCCGTGTGGAAGTGCCGCGATAGTATGCCTGCATGAAATTGAGAAGCTTAGGTGGTAGGTCGTCCATCCTCACTACATTCCACAGCGAACTGCGATCTTACTGCTTATCTGTGCCAGATTACAGCGAGTAGCCCTCAGAAATTGTCGTTCCTACCCGCAATTGGAGGTGTATAGCCTCCAGAAACGACTGGGGGGCGGCGATTGTAGCTGAATTTGGCGTCCACAACAGCTCTCTGATGAGGACGCTGGAGGCCTGTTAGGATGGCAGGGTCATTGATGTGTAGATCTGAGAGACATGATGCCACAGCTTCCTTGTGGAAAGCACTAAGAGACGGTCAAACATTGCGGCTAGGTTCGGGGACGTGACGGCGGTGATGATATCGATGGTCGGGTTGCGAACAGGCCCACTAAAACTTCTGACCTAGGAGTGCTTACCGAAGGTGGTACAAAACATAGGTGACTGTCGCGGCTGGTGTCGCTCCTTAATTGTCCGCCCTGCCTGGCTCGTATAACACTGAATGGAAATTGTCGAATAGGACAAAATAAGAAGCAGCAATTGCAGCCTCTCTTTGAATTCATCAATCGGTCACTCTTCAAGACAAAGACTGGGCTGACTCTACGGGGCGATACTTTATTTTAGGTAAGCCAGTCTTTCGTAGGTCGCAAAGTGTTCCCGCCAGATCCGTGAAAGCCATCTGCGCATGAGCATTACTAGTTTCCATTGACATCGACAGTCTTAGGCTGGGTTGAAAGATGTAGAAGTCTAGAAAAAATACTCAGCCTTCGATATCCAGCATCTCCGCACCGACCGGAAAATGGAAAACAGGTCGGAAATGCTCCCTTAAATCTTATTTTTTCCCTTGGAATAATTTCTTCAAAAAAATACATGTTATCTTAACCCGTTTTCAATTCAAATTCAAAGCTCATAGGTCATGGCAGATGAACACATCAAGCATATTATCTAGGCTAAATGGGTGCTCATTGTTTACTAACGGGACCGATTCGCACCCGATGCGAACTGAGTTTCATTCTTGAGCACTGCCAGTAGCCATTCAACGGTTATCGTGTTACAGACAAAATGCCATTACTATCAAAGACAAGGGAGACTGGAATGATTATTTCTGGCTTATGAGCCGTCATCAGCCAGGCATATTCTTGGCCAAAACCGACGGTGTTACAAACCCGTGGAGCAGTGGTCAACATGTAAGACGTTTGACAATCAGCTGGCTGATTCGAGCGCGGGTTTCGTAACATCTGGTGTGGGGTATGGCTCACTAATTATTACTGTTAAGCTAGAAAGTTCTATCCCGTTCTCCATTTTCAATGCTCGCAATATATTTCAGAGAGTGAACAAAGTATTATGCATCTCATCTATTTGAAGCAAAGCCTTTTTTTGTATTGCTGAACCGCTACATGAAGAATGGAATATAAAAATCTTACAGAACACTAATTGTCCGAATTGACACGTTACTTCCCTGTGCAGATTTGATCAGATGGACCAGAGCCCAACGTTGTTAGTTGGCTTGCGGTGCATCAAACGCACTCACTTCCCCGTTCCTTAACAGGCATTTATTCATAACTTAGTCAAGAAGATCGCAGGTGGTTAAGGGCACAGGTAACTGGCACGACCGGTACGGCTCCTAGATCGGCTGCCATGCCCCGCTTGGATCTCACTAAGTGGGATGGTCAAAGAGGCTTCAATAAGAAGGAACCATTCCACTCTGTCTCTGGTTTCGTCAGGCGGCCATTTTTCAAAACAAACACATAGCTGACTATGCAGTCCTACTTATCTCAACAGTTGGTAGCCTTCTAACCTACGGCGTCTAGCTCACTGTAATAGCACCTAGCCCGTAAGACAGGTGTTTCATTCAGGGAAGTGTGCTGAACTGTCAACCCCACTGTTTATTCCAATTCCTGGACCATAGCCACTGCCCGAGCCGCTCAGCCAACGAATAACTAAAATCCTGACAGCATTTTGCAAAACTGGTTGCAAAGTGGTTGGCTGAGGAGGTTTTATGAATGGACTGAAGCAGTCGGCAGCAGCGAGCGAAGAAGGTGAAAACGCTGAGAAGCCACATAAACGACGTGACACATCGCATGAAGGCACCCGCGATGGCGCGAACAATTCAAACAGCCACCACACTCGATCGGTAAAATTAAGCATAGATATAAGACGTGCCTAGCGGTCAGACACACTCATTAGACGTCAGCAACAGAACAGACACCACGCTCTGATTATGAAAGCGAGAATGTTTTCGAAACGTCAGCTGAAATAAAACTTTGTCTCATAAATTGCCCCTAATTCTTCTTCCTCTTTCAGGGATGAGGAAAATTATATTATATCTGGACCTCGAATATTGGCGCTGAGTAATGTCTTTCACTGATCATGTAGTCCTAATAAACTTGACTAAAAACACACTTAGGCCTTCGGTTTCTTGCCCGATTCCACCATGATTGAGGGCATATGCAGAGTGGTTTTTCAAAAAATGTCACAGTAGAAGGTTTGCGGGACTTCCTCGCCGGCATGATAAGTATTGTTTTCTTGTTCCCCCAGCCGATCAATCCACGTTTTGCTTTCGTCTTAGACAGCATAAATTCAGATTTTTTAAATTTTATCGCTGTAGTGGATGATGATTTACGTTGCTTGCTTCGTATAAATATAAAATGAATTAAAGTTTGACCTGCAATATTTCTTTAAATGACTTTGTGTAAACTAAATCTTTACGTCCGGAAAATATGTGGCAAGAAGAACTCATATCTACATGTAAACAGTATACGCAAAAGAGAACATCTTTCCCATATAATGAGGTAGGCCCTCTACATGATTCTAGGAAGACTAAACACTCCCATGTCATAATCCACTACACACGACCTAACGTTGACATTCGTCTAAACCTCAACGATAATCTTAGTCCGCAACACACCCTAACACTACAGTTAAACTAAACTCTCACATTGACCCTAAATTATTACAACGAAAACTTTGACTGTAGCCATGGACGTAACTCTAAAATGGACCGCAAACCTAACCATAAACCTTACCCTATTGTACGTGGGGTTAGGCGCAAAGATACAAACATTGCCGTTGGTTGCTGTTTAGATGGCAATATGAATCATCCTTATCAAATGTTCAAAGTTTGACCAAATTTAACAGCTTAGATGAAATCACGTAGGCTGCGCGTGCATTTTCTTATGCATAAAAAAGTTTGTAAATAAAGGTTTGCACAGTCACTGAATTTGCACCTTGGTTTATGTGCTTCATCAAAGAGGAAAATTATAAATTGTGCAAGCAATCTAGTTTTATACACAGGACGATTCTGCTAGTTTTTTTCTGGTATAGCATACGCAGCAATTCCTTATCTGAATACCTAGTTAAACTGCGATTTACAGAGGTAATTTATTATCTAAGCACTTTTCGCTAATCTCTGGAATAGCAATATCAGACTTCTGTTGCGGTCGTTCTTCTTGCTATACCATGTGTTTTCATGTCTAGATGAATTTCAAGATGTAGTCTACAGGGCCATCTTCATGAGAACTAATATCCAAAAACTCTCTTATCGGTAAATTGTGTTGATAGGTATATAATTTTAATGTTTTAATATGAACATCGAATGGAACACAGAGTAATCACGCATAAAATCACCGAAAATCTTCGGGAATTTTAAGGATGATATGAATCTTTTTGCGAATGAAATATGGAAATATATCTAAACATTTGACTCACGACAAGTTATTTTTGTATGAAGGAATTTCTCTGGTCATACACTCAACTATCCCAAAGATTAAAATGTATTGATCTGATTTATAATTATTCTTACGTCTGCGTCACTCGAGTATAATTAAGTAAATTTTATTTATCTTAACAAAACACTAATACTTTTTATATTTTTCTGTTAACTGCCATCTCAGCCTAAGGTTTTTTAAATGATTTTTTCTAAGTTTTCCAACATGCATTCATGTCGGTATGCTAGTAATTACCAATATTTAGCAAACTTTGGCTTTTTTCATGCCTCCCTTGAAGTACTGCTCATTGCGACTGGTCACCTTTTTGATAGCTATATAATTTGTCTTAATCAAATGTCTAATAAACTTTCGGAGCGAGCGTTTATAACTTAGACAATTGCAGGCAGCCGCCGCGTGTACTATTCCATACCAGCTGATAGAAGTAATCTATAAACACCTTTGCGAACAAAGGCCGTACACTCACTGAGTTTAAATACTTTTTGTATGTTCAGTCCTGCGGACGGTCGAAGAAGGTACATTTCACCCTGTAGCATACACAATAGATAGTACATGAAATTTGAAGAGAAAAAATTCGAGTTTTGGTTTACTTTTTTCATTGAGTGGAATTAAGGCACAAAATGCTTTTTTGCTAGAAAAGAGTTCTGTTCAGATCAGTATACTCGGGGAAAATGGGGGCCAAATCCACCGTTTGTTGATATCCAAAGAATGTCCTATGCTACTGATGTCTGCAAAAAATGCCTTTTTTGTGCGTGTTGTTTTAGTGATAGGTGTTTTGCTTTCATGAAATTGACGAAAGTATAATTATGAGATAACGCATTAGTGTCCGGCGAAGTGAGCGATTATGTTGAAAAGAATTTATGATTCAAATCTACTGAGTTTTGTTTCAAACAATTAAGTTATGGACTAACAGACTTGTGATTTGTTTAACCCTAGCAGAAATAACGGCACTTAAGAAGCATACATACAAAAGCCCTGAGATATTCACTTTCAATGAACATGAACCTGTCCTCTATTCAACAAACTTTGAACTTAATATCAACTTCTCTCAGCTGAGGTATGGCCTTTGCAGGAAAATTTAAAACACACTTTTTACAAGTACTGTTCTTGCTGTGCATTTCGATTAATAATCATGCAGAACTTAATGCCTGGTTGGCAGATCAATATTTCGAACGATTGAGCCTACGGCCGAGTGCCCTGCCTCTTGCAGTAAGGCCAAAACTCCGTAATATTATTAGGTAAGTATGCTCGCGCACTCGAAATAACAGTTGTGTCCTGACGTGAATGTGCTGACCCACCTCCGCGTACAACGCTTAACCTCTGGCTGCTCATGCCAATTAGCACAGGCACACCTATGTTTGCCTACCCTAATACGGTTCGGCCAATCGCCTCCCTGATGCTGAGTCACACATGAGCTTGCTGGAGGAGCTGTGATGCTTCTCACGCTCTCACACTTCAGACGCCGCCGTGCCGGCTGTAGACATGCGCTTAACTTATTTTCAACTTCATCACACGTCATCACTACTTCTGTACAGAATACACTCTTCGTCCAGCCTGGCATCCCATTTCTTCTCTTGCCATGCAGCACTGGGGGTCTGAAGCTTGCAAAATCAAGGGTATTTCATATTGCCTCAAGTGGTAAGGACGCGCCGGGCAAACATGTCTGTACGAGCTTGCTCGAAAATTAGCTCCCAATTGATGCATTTACCGGTCATACCATTAGCCCAGGCTGTGTTGTGTGTGAAGTGGCTAATAAATGAACTGTGTGTTGAAGGCGAGGGCTCCTTCTAACCCTGTGGTTGTGTGAATCATGTGTCAGGGGATCAGATCGTGCTGAGGAGCACACAGACGAGTTTGTCGGCCAGTCCGCCACTGAACCCTGCCACATCAGATGACCGATGAGCTAGGCTGCCATCTGATGTGGCAGATGGAGCAAGAAAGTGGGGTCGGCACCGAGTGCATTTCTTTTCCCAGTATAAACAACCTTGTGTGCCTACAGCTACCACGATATGCTTAAATCCACTGCTTGGAGGGTTGCTAACTGACGAGATAAGTCGGATCAAGCATTCAGTCCTGTGTGTGTCCTGCTGAGTGGAGTGGCTGACTGGCGGACTGAGAGTCAGGCTGCAAAGGCTCGTTCTCAATGTGGCCATCGTGGCCCTCCCACGTAAGTGGGCGCCTAGCCAGGTGTTATTGTGGGGCGCACTGGAGGGATGGCCGCATCATCTATCTGCGCTCCCCCATCTTTTGTCTTCTTAACTTTTGTATTGACACTGGGTGCAGGCGAGAAGAAGGAAGAGAAATAGGTAAATTCTGCGTGAGTTTATCTCGACTATAATCCAGTGTGACTTACCGCGTTTGACTTCAGTTTATTGAAGCTCATGTAGGATATAGTCGAAATCGACTGTCGAGCTGTCGTGTGTGAGGAGTATTGTAATGACGTGATAGGAGGGTGGATATTCATGCCTGCAGGGATTCCATCCTACTGTGTCCTCTACGGTACTTTCACCCACGTGGGATCCGAGCTGCACCCCGGATAACTGATACACGTTGTAGATACGGATCGCGTGTGGCACACGTGGACAGGATATTAACTTTTTTGAAACTACCTCCGAGCCCAACTCCGGTCATTTTGGCGTAACTTTATCATTGGGGCAAGGTGGGTGAGGAAGAAGAGAGTTTGTTCGAGCCTGCGCAAATCTGCAGTAATCCTTTAGCGTTTTCCATTTACCATACCAAGCCACGCTACATATGTCACATGATTGTAGATATTGGTCCGCCTCTGGGACAGTAAATCACAGGTGCTGTAAACCACACAAACCTCTTGCAGCTGCTAGTAAGTGCGCTTGCACTACTGTCTTCCTTCCCCAGTCTGGCCAATCATCTTCAAGGCATGCTCACACGAAGACCATGCTGTTGACGCTCAAACATTTCGGACGCAACTTCTCTCGTGGTCAGACGCATGCTCATTCGAAAGTCAACTTCCTACCAAATCCCACCATTTCTTTATAGGAGACACCATTCCTCCTATCTGCTGTCTCGCCCCTGCTCCCACAAGGAACCCTGCCCGAAGGTGGCAAATGCAAGGCTTTTACCTTAGTGACTTAGGCGTCATGAAAAAATCTGTCTCACTAATACACTTGACTTACCTTGACTTGATTTAAAAAATAATTCGCAATTCACCGGTGCTATAACCATTACGCTTAGCAGCCCACGGTCAGCGTCGCAGATAGGACTATCAATTAATTGAAGCTTTTAAAGAGAGAATGGTATCGAGGTGTCGCCTACCCGATACATCATTTCCATTCTTTAAACAACCAAAGCCATTAAACTGTGAAGGTATGCCGAAGGTCTTTGCTCGTCGATTTGCGACCTATGGGTCAATCTTCATCTCTTCGCACTGCTCGGATTATGTGAAGTGATCAAAATTCAAAAAGCAAAGAAGGAAACACCCACCTCTTGATGGCACGAGACTCCAAAAGCTCGACAAGTCTTATTGAAACTGTTGGGATGCCCAGCTAGCGAGTTATCACTTTGGCCGTCCTGAGGGCAACAGAACAAAGAAAGCAGAATAGGACAAGAATGTAACTTTCAAAGGGCTGCCAAGTGAGTGAGGATGCAATGGCAGCCACCGACCGGTTTCTGAGGTCACACCCGGCAAGAAGTCATGCGCACATGTGACACACCACCGGGCTGTCACACTGAGGTTGCCGCGGGATAAGTGTCTGCATGGACCACACGTGGAGGGTTAATAGGTAACATTGGCTGCCGGTCCTTAAATACGTTACCACCGTTGGAAGCGGTACACTACTGCTAGGGACACAAGGATCTGCTGCTAACGACACGGCACTCTGCTGCTGGGGACACGAGGTTCTGCTGCTGGAGACATGGGACTCTGTTTGCCCAGACCGACGACAGAAGACGCGTTTCTGAAGGGCACACAGAAGACAACGCTGATGTACAAGCAAAACTAGTGATAGTAGAGTACAATCTGCTACCCTGTCTGCATTCTCTTCCTAACATGCAACTGAGGGATGTAACCAGTCTCGACACAGGCACACCCAAAGTTATAACAGAAACGGAAAGGGTATTTTAGTTCAATTTTATTGAAAAGGTTACAAAAAAATTTTGCTACAAAACGCAAATGAAGGGTCGGGAAGTTCGTCGGAGGTGCTTATGTAGTGAGGGCAGAGTATTACGACAACCTGCGGAAGAAGGCGTCAGTGACAAAGAAGAACTAGGCACCGTTTGCTTTCACCAAAACAGAGTGGCACTTTTCTCATTCCAAGTCCCCGCTTAAAAGTACCACTTCATTGAGCATTATTACATGAACGACTTAAATGTGAAAAGGAATCAGTCGGTCATTTAGGGGCAATTTTGCTAACCGTAGCCATTAAAATGAGAGAAAACAGTCAAAATTGAATTTCGAGCATTTGACTGGCTCTGACGTACAATTATCCTTTTCCATCGCAACTCACAACAGTTTGAGCGGCCACGAATGTGAAAGTGACATATGTGCATGGTGCACTCTACATACATGATGACATATGACACTGTGATAACATACACAGACGCTTGGACGGACTGTGATACCAAGTGAAATGGCCGTAGGGAATCAGTTAGACACCACTCACAGAGACATATATGTTAAATAACGAAATATATAATAGATAAGAAGGAATAGAAAAAACAGGGGTTCATACAAGGTAATTAAATAGGGAACAAGATATTATGTGATGGACAGCATGGCTTTCGTTCAGGACACTCTTGTCTCACAAGTGCTCTTTATCGCATTAGAAGTGGATAAAGGCTACAGATAAGGGCTGTTCAATTGATGTCATATTTTTTACTTCAAAAAGACCTTCGATAGTGTACTTCACAAGCTTTTTTACGGAAAATTTGGGACTTGGGAATTTAAGGAAACATTTTTAAATGGATCAGCAGTTGCGTTTCTCTCAGAGAATAGAGGGACGTTTTTGGTACCTCAACCTCAGATTGGACAAAAGTATAAATTAGTCTACCATAAGGTTCAGTTTTGGGCCCGGTACTCTTCCTGATCTACGTAAATGACTTACACAAGGACCTTGATTGCGAAGCTGCCATGCTTGCGGATGAAATAAAAACATGGGCTAAAGTTAGCGTCCCTGATAACGCAAAGAGGTTACAGTCGAACATCGATAAACTGACTATATGGTCATCCACGTGGCTTCTTAACTTTAATGTATCCAAGTGTCTGTTTCTACACATAAGCCCGAGTCAGAAAATGACGCAGAAACACAGTTATTTTATTGACACTTTCTTAGATAACGTGAATCAGGTGCACTCAGCGTTAACGTTCACTTTGGAAAACGAGGACAGACAGTGCCTCCCCTTTCTGGACGTCCTTCCTAGTAGAAGGTCTGATGGATCGATAATTAGAATTTTTGTATTGATAGTATTCCGGCAAGGCAGAAGGCAGTCCTAGAAAACGTATTTCTGGCTATTGGCCGTCATCAGCTAGGAGAAGCCCAACTCTAATGTAGCCACTGAAATTGCTGCCACACTCGAGTTTCGAACTCGTGTCTCGCCGGTCAGTGGCAGACGTCCTAACCATTGAGCCATCGAGTTCGCTCTCTTGCCGCTTGTTGATCGGCAGTATATATTTGAGTTGACCCAAGTGTGAAAAACTCTAGGCGTTTGGCAGGATTTGAACCCGCTCATCAGAGAAAGCCTTTACCGGAGGCTAATGCTTTACCGCTAAGCTACAAACGCCCGCTTCACGCCATGAGTTTAATCACACTTGGATCGATATTACCCGCTCAACTTTTCGCTCATATGGAATCCACCAATATGGGAGCAAGTCGACTGCCCAAGCAGAATTTCCTAAGCAATCATCTAGAATTCACCAGAATGACTACTAGGCTGACTTAATTATTAAGTTGGTTTGGCA
>JAYGXS010001294.1:0-14719 GCA_036362985.1 Ligula intestinalis
CAGCTGGGGTTCAGGAATATGCTTGGCTGATGAAAACTAATAAGCTCGAAACAGTTGTGTATCAATTTACTCCCCAAATTCTGTCATACCTCCTTTACTGCTTGAATTACTTGGCAGGAAACTGGCCTGGCAGCCAATCAACCGTTGGGGCCCTCTGACAACCAAATGAAATTTGCTTAGTTCGGAAGCCTATCCGATAGTTATTCGCAAATTTCTTAGTCAATATATACCCGATCAGTAGTGACAGCAAATGGCAGGTGGCGAGGTGCTGATGAACCTTTGGTTAGATGAACTGCTTAGGACCCATGTGATAGACACCATTTGTGGACCAAGTGCGCCGTCTCTGAGTACGTTTTTTGTGTTGTCCGGCCAGCTGGTGTTCATAATTATGCTTGGCTGATGAAGGCTAAATAGCACGAAACAGTTCTGCATCAAAATATCCCCATATCCTGTCATACCCTCCTTACGGCTTTTATGAATTGGCAGAATCGGCCTGTCATGTGGTATTTCGTGGGGAACCTCTGACCACCACATGAACTTTGTTCGCACATTTTGTTAGTAAATATACACGCGATCAGCAGTGACAGCAAATGGCAGGTGGTGAGGCGCTGAATAACTGCGGTTCGATGAAGTTCTTATGACCTATCTGAAAGACACCAGCTTTCGACCAACTGCGCTGTCTGTGAGTGCGTTTGTGGTTGTTGTCCGCACGGTTTGAATTTTCGATCAAAACCAAGGCGATTATATTTCAAGTTCTATAGAGAAAGACCCCGTCTTTGGACGAAAATTGAATCAAAAAACCTATTATTCTTAACAATCTTCCGTTCAATTTCCTTCGATACCCCCACTGCTCGACGAGGAACTCTTCTCCCAATCGGGCATCTCGCTGTAAATATTGGCTTGGCCTACATAGTCTACTTGTCCCAATCAGTCTCGTCAGGGCTCTGAGGAGTATCCACGGACAGGTTGAGTCGTTATATTTATATACTGCTGTGTTTAATGACTAGAAGAATATAATAATCTAAGTAAAGGCCACCTCATCATTTTGTATCTTGCTTTTTTCAACCCAAATTAGTAAAAGTTGGCAACTATTAGACTACACTATCTCGGTGTATAATTGCTAGAAGACTTCATTTATATAATTAAGGTCACCCTATCTTTTGTATTTTTCTTACGCCAATATACTTCCTGGTAGTAACTTTTAGACTAAACTATATTGGTTGGTGCTACGTCTAGTCTGACCAACGCCGCAATAGTTTATAAGTATAACCTTTTAGCTTAAAGTTATAGCATGCATAACGTAGAAGTCCACGACCAAACTGTGGGTGGAAAAAAGCCCGATCCCCCAATCTGCGATTTTGGAGGCGAGCGTCTTAGCCGCTCAGCCACTGCAACCCAGCTATGCGAGTCACAGGGTTAACAGAATAAATTCTGCCAACGAACTCCACGACCAAACTGTCCCGTGTGACAAAAAGTGCGACATAAGAGACAAGGGTATAAACCCTACGGCCACCATGACCACCTCGCAGAATTCACATAAAGGTAAGAACAGTGACACGGATGACACGCATTGCCCGATGGCATGCGAACATTGCAGATGGTGCCCGAAAATATCAAAGTTGGACTCACGTATAGATTTACTAGGGGATGTTATCACATGGTTTCTCAAGCATGGCACATTAAAGCCGCTAGATGAAACCAATGGAAATCAGCAGCTAGAATCCGTCTTGACGGAAGTCGCTACCAGGCACCAGCCAATCGGTCCAAGCTTGAATGAACCTGAAGAGTAGCAAACAAAAACAAACCCTTATTTACCGTCCCAAGAAAGTTCAGGTTCTAGGATCATCAAAACGGCCAGGAGAAGAGGGAAGCGTCTACCAGACCAACCAGTCTCACCCCCTTTACAGGTCACAACTAGTGAAATCGCACGAAAGGGGATCGGAGAAGAGCTGGGAGAAGAAATAGATATAGTATTTGCACCGAGACAACTGCGGTCCGATGCACACAAAGTGACGAAAGCGAAGGAAGCCACCGAAAAACAAACGAGGGAGCCCATACTTACCGTGCAGGCCCCCACAGTTGATCAATCAGCCACCGCAGAGACGAGTTTAAACAATCTCGCTGTAGACAACAAAAATACGATTGGTTCGCCCCGTAAAGTGTAGGCTGCCGGGGAGACAGATACGAAGGAGCCCATATTTACGCTTAAGGCCCCACAGTAGACCAATCAGCCACCGCTGAGGCGAGTTTAAACAATCTTGCCGTAGACAAAAAAAACACGATTGGTTCGACACGTAAAGTACAGGCTGCCGTCAGCAAAGGCGTTGCACCAGGAAGTGACCAACGGCGTAGAGGGGACGCAGAAAGTCACAGATAGGGGCAAACGTTTCACAATACAAGGTCTACCGGAATCCACTGCCAGTACTGCTATTAATCAGACAGTGTCGCAGGCCCGAGCCCGAAGCCCACAGTAGAAAACGAGGGCAGTACATCAACCATAGAAACCGTTCGCACACAAGCTGGTCATAATAGCAGCACAAGAGCTATTAACGAGCAAGCAAGTGACAGTGTCGTAGGCACGAAAAATGGCACTAAGAGAGAAGCCAGCATCATAATACAGGGATTAACGGAATCAACCGCAGCCACTCCCATGGACTGGCATTCCGCAGATGTCCAGCTCTTCCGTGCACTTATGAACAAAATGCTGGGACCCAATGTACCATTAGAGTGCGAAAAGGCCTTCCGCCTTGGCAAACGGCCAGAGACCCCAACTTGAACGGCACGTCCCAGACCTCTGAAATTGGTCATAAAAAGAAGCCAAGACGCCAAGCTCATTCTATCTAGGCGTTTTAAAATAAAAGACTCTGACCCGGGCGTTTTTTTTTTTCAACAGGAGTTCTCAGCTGCAGAACGGAACAAACGTCGTCAACTTATTTCCGAAAAGAGGGAGCGGGCCAGCAAGGGCAAACAAAACTTGGTTATTTACAACAACCAAGTGATCCAACGTCCATTGTTCTCACCTTGGAAAGGTCCGTTCCGGATAACCACACAGTCGGCTCAGTAGGGGGAGGACTGAGCCCAATCGAAAAATATACAGAGGCAGACCGAAGGGGAAAAACATTTGTTTATTTACAACAACCAAATGATCCAGCGTCCACTGTTCACCCCCAGGAAAAAGTCTCACCGGATGACCGAAAAGTCCACCCGGTAAGGTATGGGGAGAGCCTGACTGTAACCAATTCTCGAGCAAACAGAAAGTTAACTTTAATGCACACAAATACCCAGAGTATGCTTTCTAAGCTAGACGAGCTGAAGATTCATGCCTTTGAATTATCACCAGATATAGTTTCAAAAACGGAAACTTGGCTGTCTGAACAGGTAGCTGACTGCGAGGTATCCATGCCTGGTTATCGACTGTTCAGAAAAGACAGAGTAGGTCGTCAAGGCGGTGGTGTAGCAACATACGTGAAAAATGGACTCACAGTTTTAGACAAAACGGATAAACTGGCGTGTACATCTGAGACCATCTGGCTGTCTATTAAAGTACCAGGTGCACCCAACCTTGATGTACTGACACTCTACCGATCACTGAGAAGAGAGCCCGTAAAGGATGCCTCCTTGCTAGAGGAGCTGGCAAAATTACTGCACGATCGGACATCCTGATTGTGGGGGACTTTAATGCGCCTCACATCGATTGGGGTGTGGCCTGCGCACAAAGCTCCTATCTAACCTTCGAAGCTGCCTTCTAAGCATGACTCTCAAGTTATTTCTCACGCAGCTAGTCACTTTTCGGACAAGGATGCAAGATAGCCAACAGCCCAACTGTCTGGACCTCGTTCTCACGAAAGCGCAGGACAACATCGACGAAGTGTCATATCTCCCACCACTAGGTAAAAGCGACCATGTTGTACTGCTATGGGAGTACTCGTTATTCTCAATACCTGAGAGACCCTCAACAGCCAGAAGAAATATTTTTGCGAGGCGATTTCAATCGAATGAAAACCGAACTCACGCGCGCCGGGTGGGAACCTCTTTTTTCTGGAAACATAACTGCGGACTGGGAAGCGTTGCGGAACACACTGCACAGACTCATCGACAACCACTGTCCAATTTCGCGAAAAAAGGTGAACACTAGACCGCGATGGCTTACGCAGGCGTTAAAAATAGAAGTGAACAAAAAGCGGAAGCTGTGGAAAAAATACTAGCAGACAGGACTCCTCCATTTAACAGTGCCTACAAAACTCAGAGAAACCGGGTCAAGGATCGTATTCTCAAAACAAGACGGGCTTTCGAAGCAGACTTGCTAAACTGGGCCACAGTGAACGCCAAACTGTTTTACAGTTACCTCAGGCAGAGTACCAAAAACACGGATCCGATGCCCCTGCTGAGTACCGCTGGGGGAAGAGACTTGATAGATGATGAAGCCAAAGCTGATCATCTTTCGAAAATTTTCCGATCAGTCTTCACAAAGGAAACGGCATACGATCACCCCACAGACGACACCGAAGCGGAAACAATAGTTGAGACTGTCCAATTCCCCGAGGCTGTTGTTCTTAAGGAACTCTTAAGCCTAAAATAATCTTAGTTACCAGGTCCCGACAACGTACCAGCCAAGATTTTGAAGGAGCTCGCCAATGAGTTGGCCAAACCACTCTCTATGCTCTTCCAAACCTCCTTTGTAACCGGATGCCTACCAGTATATTGAAAATCCGCGATACGGCTATACAAAGGGGGAAGCCGGGTCTCAGCGAATAACTACCGACTGGTCAGCCTTACTGCAATCTGTTGCAAAATCATGGAAAAAATTATCAAACAACAACTTTTGCAGTTCCTGGAACAAAACAATCTGCTATAGGATGCTCAGCATGGTATTCGTAGAGGTAGGTCCGGCGTAACAAACTTGCTCTACTGTTTAGAACGGTGGACTGAGGCAGTCGACAGTGGAAACTCAGTGCATGCTGTCTATATTGACTTCAAAAAGGCTTTCGATAGCGTACCGCACCACCACCTCCTTTAAAAACTCAGCCGCATAGGAGTAAGGGGTAGGCTTTTTACGCGGATTAAAAGCTTCCTAATCGGTCGCTCGCAAACGGTCCACATCAGCGACAAACAGTCAGCCAAGGTTGAGGTTGAGAGTGGTGTTCTCCAAGGGTCTGTCCTCGGCCCTATATTGTTTGTTATCTACATAAACGAGTGTGTCCACGAACTGGATTGCGGTGTCGCCATGTTTGCCGTAAAAATAAAACTTTGGAGCGCAATTCGAACTGCGGCTGACGAAGTGCACTTACAGGAAAATTTAAATAGACTTCAAAAATGGTCGGCGGAGTGGCTCTTACCGTTCAATGACAGCAAGTGCACCACCATTCGAGTCGGCAAATCCAGTTCTTCAAACGGCATGGCTTACCGACTGAATGACATACCATTGAAGGAAGTGAACGCCCAGAAAGCTCACGCCCTCGCTTAAACCCTCCCTGCATTGCACAAAGGTAGCCAAGTCCGCGATGTCGATCCTATACCTCGTCAAACGAGCTTTTTCTACCTTCAATGAAGAGTGCTTCACAAAAGTCTTCGGAACCTTCGTACGACCGCACCTAGAATCCGCTATCCAAGCTTGGAGACCCTGGGCCAGGAAAGACATCAACATCCTGGAAAAGGTACAAGGGTGCCAACCAAACTTGTTACTGGGCAGGCCTCGCAGCCTTAAGAAACACGGCTGTCGAATATCAACATCTTCCCATTGCGCTTAAGGCAGCTTGGGGGGACCTGATACTAGCATTCCGGGTATTACGTCTTTAAGCCTGCTGTCTTATATCAAGGGACTTTTTTGAATTAGCAACGACCACGAATCTGAGGGGTCATCCTCTTAAATTAAAGGTGACAGGGGCCAGGCTGGACGCTCGGAAACACTTATTTTAAAAAAGGGTGGTCGGAGCGTGGAATGCGCTTCCTCAGGTCGTCGGAATCGCTAGAGGGTTTTAAGCGAAAACTGGATCGATATAGCAGTGCACGATGGATCGGAACTGACAATTTACAATAATAATAAGACTACTTCCAATTTTTCAGTAGTATTAGTTTTTATATCCATTCATGCTTGCTATTTATGACGCCCTCCCACGCATAGCCTCATGCGAAGGTCTCCGCGGTCTACCCTACTTGGCTATCTGCGTACTGTAATTACCCGCTGGCGATCTTATCAGCCAGACCTGACGGCCTAAATATTCACCCTTGGTTCGACCCAAAGCGGACTGTCGACGATCTGGACGGATGCCTCTGTTTTTTCAGTTCCGTTGGCGGACTCTGCAATCAGCTCGGAAGAATCAGGACGTGGCTTCCACACGGTGATGATCCTGGGAACCTTTGCAATGCCCCTCCCCCCCAGTTGGAACCCCCTTTTTTCTCCTAAATCCCACGCATTAGCCCCACAAGAGCGACAGTTTTTCTCGTAAAAATCCCTGAGGAGTTTTTTCACTGTCTGCTCCTATTATCATTCTATGAAACAGGACACTGGCCTCGCCAACAGTCTGAGAAACAAATTTTCTGCGACCACCACACATATGTACAAATAGGGCACTCAAATGAATTTGTCCTACATATCCCTCAATATACTGATACAGACACTGAAGCTGGTGTTCGGTGTTATACTTGGTTGATGAAGGCTAATAAACTTGAAAATGGTAATGTATCAAGTTGCCCCCTAAGTACTGTGATACCCCCTTACTGCTTTAATCACTTGGCCGGAATCGTCCTGCCAAGCAGTCAGTTGTTGGGGACTTCTGACAACAGTGTTGGACAAACTACGCTGACTTTGAGTGCGTTTGTTTGTGTTGTTCGGCAAGCTGGTGTTCATAATTAGGCTTGGCTGATGAAAACTAAACAGCACGAAATAGTTCTGCATCAAAATATCCCCAAATCCTGTTATACCCGTCTTACGGCTTTTATGAATTGGCAGAATCGGCCTGACATTTGGTATTTCGTTGGGGACCTCTGACCACCACACGAACTTAGTTTAGTTTGGAAGCCTATTCGATTGGTGTTCGCATATTTCTGAGTAAATATATACCCGATCAGCAGGGACAGCAAATAACAAGTGGAAAGGCACTGATGAACAGTGTTTCGATGAAGTACTTATGACCCATCAGATAGACACCAGAGCTGGAAAAACTGTGCCATCTGTGAGTGTGTCTGTTTTTGTTAACCGACTAGCTGTTGTTCATGGTGATAAAGGCTAATGAGCACAAAACAGTTCCCTCACTACTTTAATTACTTGGCAGGAATCGTCCTGGCAAGCGGACACTCGTTTGGGATTTCTGACCACCGCATGATGTTTGTTTAGTTCGGAAGCCTATTCGATCGGTGTTTGCACATTTTGTTAGTAAATATACAACCGATCAGCAGTGACAGCAAATGGTAGGTGGTGAGGCGCTGATTAACTGCGGTTCGATGAAGTTCTTATGACCTTTCTAAAAGACACCAGCGTTGGACCAACTGCGCCGTCTGTGGGTGCGTTTGTTTGTGTTGTCCGACAAGCTGGTGTTCGGGGTTATACTTGGTTCATGAAGGCTAATAAGCTTGAAAAAGGTAATGTTTCAAGTTACTCCCAAAGAACTGTGATTACCCCCTTAATGCTTTAAACACTTGGCCGGAATTTTCCTGCCAAGCAGTCACTCGATGGAGACTTATGACATCCACATGATCTTTGTTTACTTCGGAAGCCTATTCGATCGGTGTTCACACATTTCTTAGTGAATATATACCGGATAAGCAGTGACAGCAATTGGCAAGTAGCCAGGCGCTGATGAATTGCGGTTCGATGAAATTCTTATGACCCATCTGGTAAACACTAGTGGTGGACCAACTGCGCCGTCTGTGAGTGCGTTTTTTTATGCTGTCCGACCAGCTGGTGTTCATAGTTATGCTTGTGTGATGAAAGCTAATATGCACGAAAAATGTCTGTTTTAAAATGCACCCAAATTCTGTAAAATGCCTTTACTACTTTAATCGCTTGGCTGGAATTGGGCGGGCAGGCGGTCACCCGTTGGGGGCCTGTGTCAACCACATGAACTCTATTAAGTTCGGAAGCCTAGTCGATTTGTGGTCGCCCACTTCTGAGTGAATATATACCCGATCAGCAGTGACAGCAAATGGCAGGTGGCGAGGCGCTGATGAACTACGGTTCGATGAAGTGCTTATGACCCATCTGATAGACCCCACCGGAAGACCAACTTCGCCTTCTGCAAGTGCGTTTGTTTGTGTTGTCTGAACAGCTTGTGTTTAGGGTCAGATTTGGCTGATGAAGGCTAATAAGACCAAAACGTTTCTGTATCAAGTAACCCCAAATGCTGTCATCCTCCCTTTCACTGCTTATATGAATTGACCACAGTCGGCCTGGCAGGTGGTCACGCCTTGGGGATATCCACGACGGATATCGAAACGTCAGGCGAATAAACATTTTGTCTCAGCGATTGAGTCTTCTTCTTCTTCTTCTTCTTCTTCTAAATTGCTTCCTGAAACACGGATGTTCGCTTGCATTGGCAAGTTCTGTATCAAGTTACCCCAAACGCTCTCATCCCCCCTCTCTGCACTCGAATAGGGCATGAAGGCACTTTTTTTCTTCTTTTCTACCATCTGTGTAACTGCAATGTGTTTGAGCGCGCTGGAAGAGAGTCCTGACGTAACTGCGTTTGTGACTGACATGCGGTTACTTCTGAAGTAAAGGAGGCGCGTAGTGTTGTTCGCCTTACTGTACACCGTCGTACTTATCTTCTCATCTGTCAGCCTTGTGACAAGAACGTTGAGGGAGGAAAATTTGTTATCGTCTTCCTCTTTAATTGTGAACTGTATGCCCGGGAAGATGGAGTTTAGTAGTGCTTGAAGGTCGGCACGTCACTCCTTTTGATTATGACAAATGTGTCGTCAACGTACCTGGCCACGATTTTTGGGGAATTGGAGATGAAAACAACCTACTCTAGCCTCTGCAAAACGGCTTCGGCAATAAGCCCAGACAGAGGCGAGCCCATCAGAGTCCCTTTCTTATGCTGGTAGACATGGTCGTCGAATGTGAAGTAAGTTTGAAGACACAGTTCCTAAAGCTCTATGATACGCACCCACTTAATGTTTGTTAGGTCTCCTCATGTTTGCCCCGGAGGAGGCCGTCTACAGTGTCGACAGCTAGATCGGGTGCAATTGAGATGAAAAATGCGACCACATCGAACGACACCATTACCTCGTCTGCCTCCACTTCCAGGTGTTGGATATGGGTCCCAACTCTTCAGCAGACTGCATTGTCCATTGTGAACTCTTTTTTTAGGAAAATAATCACTGGTAAAGCCACTTTGACAATCTAAATGTTGAAGTGCCTCTTCAGGATACGATGGGACGTAAGGACACCCCTTGCTAGTGCACCTTTTGTAGGCCGTAGAAACGTGTCATCGCAGTATCAGATGCCTATGCAGATAGCACCTACCTTATTGTGAGGTCTCCTGCTTTACTAAGATTGTCGGTCGTACTGTTGATGCTGTTCGTGAGTTTTTTGAATTCGTTAGTCGTCGAGGGAACATAGGACTCCTTGTCCGTCAAGAGGTTCTGCAATTTGTTCTCGTACCCCTCTTTATCCATAACGACAGTCGAACGTCATCTGACTGCGGGCAGCGTGACAATATCCTTAATTTTGTATTTTTTAGAAGTTTCCGTTCTTCTGCATTGGAAATGGTCACCTGGCTTTTATTTTGCCTAGTTTGCCTCGCATTTTTGGAGTGCCAACACGAGGGATGCGACAAAGTCATCTGGTCGTGCATCTGTCGTGCTGAATTCTGCGTCATATGATAGAATCGCTAGTTGACGCGGAGTGAGAGGACGAGACGAAAAGTTGTGAAGCAGGACCTCTTCAGAAGAGGGTTGCCTTGGCCGGCTGACTTGTTCGAAATTGACTGACAACTGGTCATCGCATAACTTTCGGTGCTGCTGTGCATTGACCAGGATCTTCATCTTGACAGTTCCCAACACGTGTGTTGTGAGGATTGATCGGCATGCTGAGGAGTGCTGCTCAATTAGTCGGCGGTACTTGTGAATGTGGTCGTGGCAATCTCTTATAATCACTCTGACCATTATTTTATTGAAATCTGACATTGTCCGCGGAAAACCTGACGAGACCGAACAAAAACTGAAGCGGGTGCATATCATAGAGCTCGTGGGACTGTCTTCAAACTGATATCACATTTAACTACCACGTCAACCAGCAAAAGAGGGGGACTCCGACGGGCTCGCCTCTGTCTGGGCTAATTGCTGAAGCCCTTATGCAGAGGCTAGAACAGGCTTTTTTCAACTCCCATCCCCAAAAATTCGGGGCCAGGTATGTTGACGACAACTTTGTCATAATCAAAAGAAGTGACGTGCCGACCTTCAAGACAGTAAGCAATTCCATTTTCCTGGACATAAAGTTCACAAGCGAAGAGGGGTCGATAAAAAATGGCCCTTCCCGGAAGTTGAAGTCACAAGGCTGACGGATGGAAAGATCAGGACGACGGTGTACCATAAGGCGACCAACACTACGCGCCTCTTTCACTTTAGAAGTAACTGCATGTCAGTCACAGACGCAGTTACGTCAGCACACTCTTCTGGCGCGCTCAAACACATTGTAGTTACTACGAAGGGAGAAAAGAAGAGAGTAAGTGCCTACATGGCCTATTCGAGGTTTATGGTTACTCGATGTATTTCTTTCACAGTAGTATCAGTAAGTGCCGCTCTGAGGTGTCAACCAAAGAGAACCCGATGTCCTGGCTGTCAATTTCCTATGTGAAGGATGTTTCAGAGGCGACTGCAAGACTGCTGAAACCACTTGGGATTGGCGTAGCTCACAAACTGGCACTATTAAGCAGACAACGGGTTATGAAGACAAAATATCCGCTACCAGTGACCGAACAATCAGCGGTCGTCTACAGAATACCGTGCTAAGATTGTGATGTGAGGTATGTCGGGAAAACTGGCAAACGTCTTGTCACGAGGTTGCATGAACATCAGCTCGCAATCGACCGCAAAGACGAGCGTTGTACGTTTTAAGGCCACCTAAAGCCGCGATAGCACGTTTTTACCTTTGAAACGACAATATTGATCGGCAGAGGCAGTGGCAAAATGGCAAGACTAGTGCTCTTATGTTGTTTTTCGATTGGTACACTCAAAAGAGTCATTGAGTTGAATCCTGCCTACCAGGCCTCCGCGCAAGGCCCACGCCCGCACAAAACGGGACACTTAGGCGGGAGATTTGTGACACAACCGGTAGTCTACCACAATCAGCGGAGTTGTCATTTGGCGCGAGTCACATTACGAGCATTGTATGTGTTCGCACGAGAGCAACTATGAGACCACGAACGAGGGGGAGGCCGACGCAGGCGCACACGACGACGTGAAAGCGGGGCATTCAGAGTCGGAGAAACAGGCTGACGCAGCAGTCGAATTTGAGCTGCCGGTTTTTGTGCTCTCCATTCACGCGGGAATTTATTAATGTATACCAGACTGTCTACTTCTCTATTTTGTTTTTCTGCATTTCTGGACATGAGGTCATCTCTGCTGTACACTCGTACCTTTTTGAATGCTCGAAGGACAAATATTCTATGGACGGAAATTCATAACGAACATTCATGTACTTTTGGATTAATTTGCAGAACCTGCAGTACATCAGCACCAAATGTTATCCAATGTAATGCAATACGATCGCGTAAGCATCGATGCGGTTGGAAACAAGCTATGAAGCGTCAACCATTAGACTCAATGTCTCTTCCGGGTCTAATGTCCACTAACTGCAGGTCTATTTTCAATAAAATTCTCGAATTGGATGCACTTATGTTGAAACAGGAACACAGTAAGTGCGGTGTAATCTGTCTTTTAGAGACCTGGCTCAAAAGGGATATAGAGTCGCAGCTCATCACACCTCCAGCGTATTGCTGTTTTCGTTCGGACAGAAAATCCCGATCAATCAGCAGAGGTGGCGGAGTAGCAGTTTTTGTAAACCAGCAATGGTGCACAAACTGTAAGTCCCTTTTTTCTTACTCCGAAGACCACATAGACGTTATTGCAGTAGTTTGTAGGCCTTAATTTTTACACAACTCAAAAGTCATCATTTATGTTAGTATTTACATACCCCCTTCCACCTGTCAAGATGCCCTTACCCACTTTTTCGATTTTCTTTCCCAAAAGCTTGCAGCACTGTCTTGCGAGCATGTAATTATTTTATGTGGGGACTTCAATCGAGTAAATCTACGTCCCCTCATATTGTTAGGATTTAGTGACTTAGTTAATTTCAATACACGAGATGACGCCCCACTCGATCATATACTGACTAACTATCCAAAGCTTTTTGCTGTAAAAAATAGAGCTCCATTGGCAGGCTCAGACCATCCCATACTGCTTTGTCAACCTAAAAATCTATTCTAAGACCAACAAAGGGCTATTAGTAACGCCCAAGAGGAAATTACACATACGTGACACGTCCCCACATAATATTTCCTTGCTTCAGACTTGTATATCTGAATGCATTCCCATCTTTCTCGAAAACAGGAATGTAGAGACGTGTTCGAGTTATCTTATAACATTTCTCAACGGAATTTTTAACATTTGTTGTCCTTTTGACACGGTCATGGTTAGACCAGACCGAATATCTTCTCCCCACTTAAAAACTTTGAGAAGACACAAGGAACTGTTTTACAAACTAGGTTTACGAGCAAGATTGAAGGACGTTAATGCCCTTATAAAACGCGAGATCGCAAGACTAAATGACCTTCTTGTTAGTCAGTTATTTACATCTTCTACATCTTCGTCTCCTCTCTCTTCATCCGAAATATGGAAAAGTCTTAAACGTCTCACTGGTCAACGCAATACGCTGGCACATTTTGACGCTGACCTAGACAGCTTAAACTCAAACTTCATCCATACTCCCACCGAGTCCTATCTCCCGACAAATGAGATTTCGTTACCACCGAGTGATTTTTCTCCAGTGTCTGTGGCAACAGTGATGAAATACCTAAACAAGGTTAAAGGTACAACAGCTGCCGGACCAGATGGCGTCTCCCCATTTCTCCTTAAATCTTGCTCTTTTCAATTAGCTCCTGTCTTGGCACATCTTATTAATTTATCTTTCATGGAGTCCAAGATTCCTGACGGTTGGCGTTCGGTCAAAATCACTCCTATCCCGAAAAAAACCACTTCAACGGGTCCCAAATCCTTTCGCCCAATCGCCTGCTCTTCTGCACTCCTCAAACTTACAGAACGAGTCGCTTTGGACATCATTAAGCCGTTTTCATCCAATTTTTCTGATCCATTGCAGTTTGCGTATAAGGCGAGGCGTAGTACACTAGATGCAGTTGCTTTAGTAGTCCACAATGCTCTTAGAGACTTGGATAAGGGATGCCGTGCTTACGCGTGTGCTTTTCTTGACTATTCCTCAGCCTTCAACACGATCCCGCGCCATCTTCTTCTTAGTAAAACCTCTGCATGTGGCTCTCCTGGCTGGGTTTTCTCATGGCTAAGGGACTATTTTTCTTCCCGCACCCAATTCGTTCAGACCGGGAAGCGAAAATCGACGGTCCTTCCCAACAATTGTGGAGTTCTGCAGGGGTCTATATTATCTCCTCATCTTTTTTCCCTCCATACTGATGACCTACGATCTCCAAATGCATGTTTGTTTGCCAAATACGCTGACGATATGGTTGTCGGCTATCCTCTCAAAAGCCAGACCCATCTCCAAACACTGAAGGATGGACTGGACCATGTCACAGCATGGTCGTCAGAAAATGGCCTTTTACTTAATGAGCGGAAGTCAGTCCAGTGCATTTTTCGGCTGCGACCCCCTACCAGCCCTGAAACCATTGACTTTCTGCCTAACAATGTATCCTCCTTCCGATACCTTGGTGTAACACTTGCTTCCAACCTCTCATTTACTCTTCATATTGAAGACCTTTTTATAAAAATCCGCAAACTTTTGTATTATGTCCGCCGCTTGCGTTCATATCGCACCCCACAAGCTCTCATCTGGCGTTTTATAGATGCCTGTATCCTCCCTCTTATTTTTTATTGCTCTCCAGTTACTTTTCCAGCACTACTCAAGAAAGACTTGCTTATTATTAAACGTATTCTCCGCATGCTCTCTTCAGCTGCCGGTTATTCCTATGTTTTTTAGCTGACCTCATCATACAGGGACATTTTAAATCGGTCAAAAATTTCGTGGACCGTATTCTAAGTGAGGTCGCTCACCCTCTCCACTCTGAATTAATGACTGCGAAATCTTCTCGTACCATGCGCCGAAGCTTCCGTCATATGACCTGCCGTACATCGGCCTACCAGTACTCGGTACTCCCATTCTTAGCACGATTCCTCACGTGTGAAGAAATGGAAATTGAGAAGCTGAAGGCAGACCTGTCTCCATAACAGATGTGGTAACCGTGTCGACTTCTTACTTTGAGCATTTTGTTATCTTTGACCGCTTACTCTTGAGCTTTTTGAACCCCTTAATTGATCTTATTTTTACTCTCCGTGAATGGAGCCTTTTTTTTGCTGAAAATTTTGATATTATCATCAAAATATAGTTCTCTATCTATCTATCTATCAATTTTAGCAGTGGAGAGGATGGCGCCAATCAAAAATCGACGGACGAACGAGCGCACGGGCATCAAAAATGGGTACAACACCCGACTCGTGGCAAGACGCATTAATTCAACGCCAGCGGAAGATT
>JAYGXS010001295.1:0-14706 GCA_036362985.1 Ligula intestinalis
ACACCTTTATCTCGACAACACAGAGAAGACTAATGCAAGCTAATCCTAACGATCGAATCCTTTACTCTTCACAGAGGGCTATCTGTCACACTTTTCACGGACAATAAGCCTCTTTTGGCGATTTGCAGCTCGGAAAAGGCCACCATGCATACCCAAAAAAACCCGCCTCGAGCTCAGATCAAACTTCTACATCCTGTACCAGGCGGACGCAACCTTGCGCAATCTTAACTCACAAACTAAAGAGCCTAAGGGTACAGACAAAATGTTTGTGTCCGTTTATTCAAAGCTTCACAGTTTGCTTATCGATTCTCTTTGGTCACTTTTTGTGACATTTGAGGAAGTCCGAGAGACAGAATCCTCGAATACAACCGAGCATGCGAGTCCCGAGAAGTAATTGAGAAGAAGACGACTCCATCGCTTGGACAATATTTTATTCACCTAACGTTTCGAGATCCGTCGCGGATTCGTCATCATATACAAAGTTAGAGTAGTAGCAGGTAGGGTAACATATGCACAAGAGTTTGCAGTATTTATAGAATACAGCGTCATACAGCGACAACTAACCATAATTGCCTCCTTGAGTGTTGGTGGTCTGTTGAACGGTATGCTTGTACTTGTTCTTGTTGCGGCTGTGATCATGCCTGATCTAGCCGGCCTCAATGATGTCACGAAAGTTTCCAGGTGGGCTGCGGCACCGGGTCGAGGGCAGTATAGCAAAGCTCGTGAGGCAGATGACGGAGAACGTGGCAAAACCACCTCAGTCGTCTTTCTTGAATGGCCTGAGGTATCCTCATGATACGATCGCAGCGGACGCGGCCTGTCTCATTAGAGATGAAATCGCTATACTTAACTCGCAGGCTCGTCCTCAGGCACCGGTGGTCAAAGACCTCCAGTCTTCACTCGTTTTCAGCGCGCACAGCCCAGCATTCACATCTATAGAGGAGGACTGACCGGATGGATGCACGGTATACACGAATCTTCGTGGCGATGGAGATTTCACTTCAGATCCATAGGCACTTTCGAAGGATTGAGAAAACCCAGTGAGCAGCATCGATACGGGGAACAATGTCGTCCTTGTTCTGCCCATTCGGTAGCAGTCTCGCCCCGAGGTATTTAAAGCTGTCTACTTCTTCAAGTTGATGGCCATTAATCCCCAGGGGTGCGTTCTCCTGGTCAGGGATGCAGCTCGAGAACAATTTCGCATTTCTAGAATTTATGGACATGCCAACCGACATAGCGATCTCATTTAACCGCGACACTACTGACTGTAGACCACCAAAGCTTGAGACTAACAGTGCAATATCATCGGCGTAGTCAAGGTCAGTTAGTCGGCGTCTGGGTGCAAGTTCAACACCGTCCTCTTCATGTAGGGCTTTGCCGAGAATCCAGTCAATGAGGTAGTTAAACAGAATGGGCGAAAGGACGCAGCCTTGACGGATACCAGACCGGATATCGAACGACTGAGAGAGATTTTTGTGGACCAGGCCTCGTGCTGTGGGAGACCGATAGTAGGCCTTAATCATGGCAATGAGTTTGGTCGGCACTCAATCCAGTTCCATTATTCGCCAGAGGGACTCACGATGGATGGAATCGAATGCGGCGGAAAAGTCGACGAAGCAAACGGCCGTCGGTTGCTGGTAGCTATGGCGGAATTCTAGGGTGCGCCTCAGTGTGAATATTTGATCCGCACCTCCACGCCCAAGTCGGAATCCGGCTTGGTTGGGTCCTGTACTGGAGTCACGTACAGACTGGAAGCGCCTGAGAAGAACAAAAGCGAAGGTCTTCGCAGCAACACCGATAAGACCTATGCCACGGTTGTTCTCGCATCTTTGTCTTATCTCCCTTCTTGTGGACAGGTACAAGGATACCTGAGCCCCAGTCATCGGGAACGGTCTCTTCGCGCCACGCCTGTACAATAACCTCATGGAGCCGAGGAGCCAGGGTGACGACACAGGACTTGTAGATTTCTGCTGGAATACCGTCCTCTCCGCACGCCTTGTTGTTGCGTAGTCTCTGCATTGCATCGGTAACTTCATCTTCGAAGGGGAAGTCACACGACACTGCGTAGGCAGGCAAGGGTTAAAACTCCGCTGTGGAGCAGAGGGAGGGTGGGATGGGTTGTTCGTCAAAGTTGAGGAGGTGCTCGAAGTGTTCACACCAGCAATCGACCTCGGCCAAATTGTTAGCAATAAATCATCCATTTACATCGTGAACAGAATCACAGAGTGTCGCGGGCTTACCATTAACCTGGCGGATGATTTGGTAGAGCTTTCGAGTGTCACTAACATTTAAGGCCTGTTCCATAGAAGTTGCCGTTTCGGACCAATACTTCTGCCGATCATCTCTAGCCAACTTTGCTGTCAGCTTTCGAAGTTGGTGGAAGGAGGCATCGTGGCGGGACCTGGCTCGAGTCGTCTCAACCGACAGCTGCAAGGTTGTTCCGCTGATCCAGTCACTGCGGCGCCGCTGAGTGAATCTGAGAATTTTCTCAGCTGCCCTATAGATGGATGTCTTCAGTGATGGTCACTTGTTACTGCCCTTGTTGTCAGCCTGGGTCGTAAGGCGGGACCGGACTTCTGTGTTTAGAGCCTCGGTAGTGTTGGTTTGCCGGAGCTTTGCGACATCAAGGCGTCTTGCACGTGGCAGTGTGGGCGCGGATGAGAGGTGAACCTTCAGGCGCGTGCGAACGAAAGCATGGTCAGACCCGTGGACGGTACTAGTTTCGGCACCTCGCATCGACCTGCTATCGTGGACCCAGCTGCGAAACCGTAACTAGAATGTAATCGATCTGACTGGCAGTACGGCCATCATTCGAATACCAAGTCAGTAGATGTTTGTGACGATGCTGGAAAAATGTGTTGGTAACATACATTTGGTTCTGTTCGGCAAACTGCGGCATCCTCTCACCATTGTCCGTTCGAGAGCCAAGCCCAAAACGACCAAGAAGGTGGCTTTTTGTCGGGTCGCCGGGCCCAGTCCGGCCATTCCAGTCCCCGGCAAGAATTATCAGATCTCGGCAAGGGAGTCGTTCGGCTAGCTCCTGCAGTTGCGAGTAGAAATTGCCGACGTAGGTGCACACACAGAAACGACCAAGATGTTCGTAAAATGGCCTTTTAGTCGAACATAGGCCATTCGCTCACTGACTCGTTCCCATGTTAGTAGTGCACGGTTGGCTTGTTCCGAGAGGGCAACATCCACACCCTGCCTTCCAGATGAGTCACTCGGACCACTGTCATACAAGGTGAGATGGAAATCGACCCCCGGGATTTTGATTTCTCGGGCGCCTGAATCAGGGAATTTGACTTTTGACAGGCAAAAAACATCCACGTGATATTCATGGAGACTGTGCGCTGTCAGACTTTGAGTACCAGGTTCCAGAAATGTTCGCACATTCCAGCATCCAATACCAAGAGTCCGTTTTTTGTTTAGCAGTCCAGCTTGCATATTATTTGCCCGCACCACCGGACAAGGGTTGCGGAGCGCGTAGGTTCCCAGGGACGCTGTAACATTGGTCGTAATAAAAAAAATAGACATCATGAGGTTTCTTGGGAATTTTGAATATGGGTGGGTCCCCAACGGCTGCTTGGATTATTTGTTCGAGGTTCTCTCCTCTAGCACTTTGGCTCAATAACCTAACCACAAGGCAGTGGTGGTGGCAAACAAACCTATTTAATGGCGGTTAACGCTCGCCATGTCACAGCGTCTTCATTGGGACTTGCGGCATTTTAAAAGGCAGTCTGTGCGCCAGACCTCAGCCCACCGCGCCCTGGTAACACTGTCGCTGCTGCGTCCGCGACTACTTATTCGCCAGACCCGGGAGCCTGCTTATTTCGCAGCTAACCTTCACTGAAGGTCGCGCCACTATCCGCCACCCGTGGACGCTTAATCAAGCGAAGGCTTAGATGCACTATTGAAAGAACTTACCAAGCCTCCAAATTGTTGTACATAAGCACAACAACGGCTATTCCAGTAAGACCAACCAAAGACACTCTGCCGATGCGCGCCACCTCAAAATGCGTTTACGAGTTTACATTTAGTTGCGGCTGCAAGTACATCGGGCGCACACAAAGGCAATTGGCAACACGGTCAGCTGAGCATATGCCGAAGTGGCTTCACAAGGCGGAAAATAAAATACCTAAGAGCTTAATCACTAAGTACTTAGTGGATACTGGCCATACAGTTGACCAAAAGGCCGTGTTTAAGGTCCTACATCGGACAGCGACCGGACGTCTCCTACGGTTTCCCGAGGCTGCTGCAATACGCAGAGGAAAACCAAAACTCCGTAAGCAGCTGGATCATGTGATCAACCTCGCATTGCCGTGGTGACGATCGATCACCACAGCCCCTTTGACGCCTTCTCACTAACCCCCCCCCGCCCTATGACCGACTGATGCCCTGTAACTTGCCCCCCCATTTAAATTACACTTCACAGGCTTTCACTATTACCTGAACCGCTTTGCTGTGATAATTACCTCCCCCATCCTCTACCCCTCACTATGCCCCCACATTTTTGACTTACGTTTCTCATCGGGCCATTGCATTTATATGGAAGGGGAAGGTACAGTGTGACAAGCAATCAATAAATTATCGTTCTACTCAACTTAGTCTTGGGAATGGGGGCTTGGGGTTTGGGTTGATAACCTGTTGCAAACATCCCCATTCGATAATTCAGAAGGCCAATTGGCGAGCGTGCGTATAATTTCGATAAATTCCCTTCGGGCCATTAATTTTATATGGAAGGGGAAGGTACATGGTGACAAGCAATCAATTAATTATCGTTCTCATCAACTTAGTCTTGGGAATGGGGGCTTGGGGTTTGGGTTGATAACCCCATTCCCAAGACTCAGTTGATGAGAACGATAATTAATTGATTGCTTGTCACCATGTACCTTCCCCTTCCATATAAAATTAATGGCCCGAAGGGAATTTATCGAAAGTATACGCACGCTCGCCAATTGGCCTTCTGAATTATCGAATGGGGATTTTTGCGACGGTATTTTTCTCACCCAATTCAGCTATATAGCTTCACCCTTCTAATTGGACAGTAAATCAACTATATTAGCAGGCAATGACCGTTGGCAGATGAATTAGAGGTCGCGAAATTTTATGACGTCAATACATTCTGCTCGATTTGTGATCTTCGCCTTATCCAAATTTCTTCCGAAAAAATCAATGCTTCAATCACAGTACAGTCAGAAAAGCAATCAACACTCTTCATCAACTGTTCAGGAAATTTGTCGCAGCTAGTAGTGTCGACAAACAGCAGGTTCCCCCAAATCACAAATCAAGGAAGACGGTGTTGGTGGACAACATTTTACTGTGGGAAAATAGAGTACAGAGGCTGTGTAGTGCGCTAACCGCCAATGCGTGTGCTCTGCAGCTATGTCTGCGAAGTTGTGTGTTTGCTGCAGTCAAGACTTGCCTGCCGGGCCGTGGAAGAGTAATCAATCGTCTGCTACCAATCAGACTAGGCGGAATTGTAAATTACCCATGAATGTATGCGCGTATGAAGCAACGAGCTGGTCGATAATACGCAGAGTAGATGACTAAGCACGGGTGTAAGCGCTGTCAGGGCGAAAGCAGAGTCGGTGTGGCAATTTCCCACAAATGTTGGTGTCCCGAAACCTTCTGGACCAGAGTGTATCGCGTTCTACTTCACGCGCTCAATATATCCTATGAAATTATCATCCAATGTGTTATATCCTGCGTACGTTCTACTGCTTCTTCTAGCTAATATAGCTTGAAGACTAAGTCGAGCAATATATTATAATGCACGCCAGTTGAAGCCAATTATAATTCGCCTGCAACACTTTGTTCCATTTACACCCAACGACAGACAGGAAGCTAAAGGTAAACCTTCAACAAGGGACGTACTTTTGATCTGTGTTATAGACTTGAGGACACAAAATGTGTCATGCTAACAATTGCTGCACAATAATCGCTTAAAAATTTTAAAAAAGTTTTTACTTTTCCGATGGGCATGCGTATCGGACTAAAAATGCACTTTTCAGACGGGGAAACGCCACAAAAAGAAATGGCTTATCATGATCGCATCACCGGTTCTTCTGACTTTTCAGTCTCCTTCTTATGTGTGCCTTCGGATAAAGATTGCCCCCCTGGCTTGTTGCCAACATTCACAGCAACATGCTCGTTCTATCTTTCACATCCTTTCTCCCAAGTGCAATATTTTTTCGCCTAAGAAAACCATAATTGACATTTTATTCTTGAATTATGGGCTATGCCCTAGGAGTTTTTTCCACTGCCCACTATATGTGCTCAGTTAAAATGCTGGTTCGTGTTGACTGACATTGCCGCAAGTGATTTAATTATTTGGAACAAGTGAATAGTTGCCTACAATATATAAACGAACCCTTTTGAAATGGTTGGCTTTGATACACGTGAAACAGCTAAATAATCAGTTAAATCACTCGCTATATTAGGATCAGCTCAGAGCACGTGATTGTTTGAACCGCGTGTCTGTAATGAAACGTCCGATCTTCTCTCACACATTATTCAAACACCATGGGTGTGGGACATCCAGTTGATCATATTAATAGTGACTTAAACCAGCGTTTAACGTAGGCTGAACCAAAGCACTCCTGGCAGCTTCGTCGAAAATGCAGGCGAGGAGCAAAAAGAAAATCAACGGGACAGCCAGAACCAAAACGCTGGTGAGCTATATCCTTATATAGCTGGCTTATCCAAAAAAATCACTCAACTGGTTAGTGAATTCGGGATTGGCGTCGAACATTGACCGGAAGCGACAATCCGCAGGCAACTCATGCAGCCTACAGACCACAAATCCGGTATCATTTACCGCATCGACTTTCTTTGAGAGGAAGCCAATTAGTATTTGTTTGTGCACCGATCTATTTCTCAGGATGTGCCCATCCTGGGATAATGCTTTTGCGAGTCGGATCAACCAACTGTGTTCCGCAAATCTACTGATAATTGATCTGTTACTAGCCAACTGTCAGTAAGACATCTTTTTTATGTTTTTTGTAACAGTGATGAGGGTCAATAGCCCGAAATAGCTATATCACAGTACGCCAGGTGTCTGCCGGAACACTGTTACAAAAATAAGACAATTATGTTTGGCGAAAGTGGCAAATAGATTGCCACGAGACTGCACGAGCATGCAGTCGACATGCAAAGGAAGGACAAGCTATCCCTGGTCGCCGCCCACACATCCTCGTCAGGGTACGGCTTCGAATTTGAACACGTGCGATGACTAGGCCAGTCGGACGACCGAATGTCACGCCTACAGCAAGGAGTATGGCATTGGCACGCGAATTTTATTGAGAGGCATATCGATCTCTGGGATGCCTATCTCGCGTTGCGCAAACAATGGCAGAGCTCAAGGTCACTCGCGGCGGTGTGAAAAATGACAGCTCAAGGTCACGCCCGACAGAGCTGACTAAAATGTACAGTGATCTGTGTGTTTTTCATGCCTTGACAATGCGCTCAAATGAGAGTCCGAAACGTGGGACAACTAAAATACCGGTCCCAGAGAACTTTTTTCGTCCTCCTTCTGTTAAATGACCGGGGCCTCGTATATTGTTGATCATTATAAGTGCGGCTTTAAGAAAATCAACCAAACTGTGATTCATTTGTTTTAACGATTGTAGACAAAAGCTTTTTTGCCGATGGCTGCTTCTCATAATGAGCTTCTTTCCTACGTGCAAACTGACAAACGTCATTTCTTACAGAGTTTTTTTCCTATTCATTATCCATGTGAATTACTTAGTAGGCTAAGTGAAACTGACCTTTACTTAAACAGAAGCACAGCTATTACAAGAGGACTTCAAGAACATGCACACGCATGTACCTGGATGTACACTGAATGTGTGATTATGTACATCAGCTCAAAAAAAAAACGCCGAACAAGCACACTGTCATGACAGTATTTTAAAACCAACTACTTGAAGCTAAACGAGTGCACAAGACGCTATCTGTCCTAGCGAGTGGAATGCCAGCTATGAACGCAATAGGCGAATCGATATCCTATATGAATGCTTGCATTTTTGGTCACTTTTAGTTTGCAGCCAATATGTGCATTTGGCGGCCACGGCTTCGAAAAAAGGCGCAGAATGACGCTCAAAAATATGTTCATGGACTGACGTTTTGTTCCATAGTAATGCTATCAATACTACCATTGTTTTCCCTATTTGCTTCTTTCAGGTTCACTGTTCTGATTGTTAATTAGCTTGCAATAAATATTTTTGCGGTCTGGGTATTCCCTTAGCTTTAGCTGTGTTGGCCTGTACCATTAAGTTTGCATTTAAAAAAAAACTACCTTCAAATGCTCCGATTGATTTATTTTAAGATGCTGGTTTATTTTAATGTTTTAGTTGCAAAACAGTGCCCACCTTAGGTTTTTAATCCCTTCTGCTAGCCTGCACTTTCAGGCTCATACTAGCCTTTGTCTTTTTGCAGCTGTCCATACTTTCCGTGCCCAGAGGGTACATTTCAATAATTGGTTTGGCCAACGTTAGAGCTTTTTCAATGTGGAGTTCAACCGTACAGGGATGGGTTCCATACGGAATGGATACTTTGGCTTAAACTTCACTTCTGTACTTCCTTGCTTATCAAGACATAAACCTAAAAGTGGACCTACGGCAACAGTAGTTTATGTAGTGCACCTCATCAATCCATATATCCAGCAATTTGTTCTACAAAAACGGTGGTTATAGGGTTTTATTAGTAGGGAATTAGGAAACGCTGTGGAATATGCTTTAACAACTGCTGCATACGTTGTTATTTTATTGAAATTAGAAATATTGTTGATTTTTTGTCTTAAGATTTTCCTAATCTGTAGCACCGTTAAACGTATTGCGGAAAAACCCTCATATCAAGTTGCAGGATTTCTGAAATTACCTAAAAAATACTAAAATACTGAAAAATATAGAAATGGTGGTTAAGAGGTCGTTCACTTCAACTTACCTAAGGTCCAACTTACTGTTATGGAGTAAGATTAGTGTAGTCCGTGGCACAAAGCGCTGCGCACACCTTCAATTACATGGGAAAACAACTCACTCCAAGCAGCCACGGCAGACAAATTTTATTACATTTTTCCATCTTAAACTTACAAGAAAAAATTTCCTTTACTGCATATCGTATTTTTCCAGCTCCAACACCCCTATAACCAACGTTTCTGTAGGTCAAAATTCTGGGGCTAGAGGTACATAAAAGTATTTTGCCGGACCTGCGAACGGGAAAGGGATTGTTTTAATCAATCGTTAATTGCCTGCTTCACCACTCTTATTCGATGGTCTGTCTATTCCAATTTCAATCTACGTCTTCAATTGCCTTTCCACAGAGTCCGATATCCATATGGACATGTCGATTTGGTAAAAAAAAAGAACTTTGGAAGGAGAAAATGCGATCACCTGAACAAGAATTTTATCTTCCTGACGCTTCGGATTCTACCGAGAATGCTGTACCAAAGGTTACGGTACAAATTTTGAAGCCATGCCCAGATAGGGGTGAAATATGCCAGATTACATTTTATTTATATGTAAAGCTTCTTTTCCCTGGTGAAAATTTGAAGACTGTGTGAACAGCAAAATTCAATAAATCCATAAATTTCGAGAGGGCTCTCCAGTTGCCACCCCTCATTGCATAACAGGAATGAACGTTAGAGGAAATACACAACTGAATTCATACAGAAAAAATCGATAAAAACCGGCAAGGTCACTGTACATGGCCAAGAAGCATTCGATAAGCTAAAAGTTAAAAGCTGTAGACAGCAAAAACTGGAGAAAAAACGTCTAGGCAACAATGAAAGAAAATTTGGGTAGGGGAGGGTGTGTAAACAAGGAGCCAGTGTTACCAAGGTAGAGTTAGGTTAACTACATGCTCTAATTGTTTACATAGGTTGGGTTTAAACCGCCTTATGTACGCTGCCTCCAGGTAGCGTAAGGTGCGAGTTGTTCGTGCTTGAACAAGTACTCGGAAGGAGGTTTTAGGGTCCACGGAGTGGCCCGTATCTAGCAAGTGTTCAGTGATTGACGAGCGAGGTGTTCGTTTTTCTTGCTTAAACAACCAGCTAGGTAAGTGTTCCTTTGCTCTGGTGGCCGATTGCCTTTGCGTTCGCCCTATGTACTTGCATCCGCAAGTGCATATAAATTCATAAACACAGTTTGAAGTGGCGTGCATCGGCAAGGCATCCTTTGCACGAGGAATCGGTAAAAGCTTTGTTAGATTGCAAATTATAAGCTCAGCGGCATAATATGTCCTGTATATGGCATTAATGAGTCGTCTCTTGAGGGCATTGAAAATGTTGTCAACTTTAAACGGCAAAGATATGAAAACGGGCTTCTTCGGAACTATCTGTTCCGTCATTTTAGGCCGTAATGGTTTTTTATATTTGTCTATAAACTGTGTTGGGTATCCGCGCTTCTGTAGAGTTACTTTGAGGTTAGTTATTTTAGCTTCCAATGTATCCACAGAACATATTTTTCTCGTTCTCTGGAAGAGAGTGCATACCAAGTTTTGTTTCCATTGAATGGGCACAATGTATGAATTCAGTTGTGTATTTTCTCTAACGTTCATTCCCGTTATGCAATGAGGGGTGGCAACTGAAGAGCCCTCACGAAATTTATGGATCCATTAAAGTTTGCTGGTCATACAGTCTTCAAATTTTATTTATAGTTTGTAGCAGTCATCCGCGTGCGTAGTGTAATTCTTCGCTTCTGTAGACATCACATAGGGTCCTGCCAATAGTAGCGAATATTCGAGTCCCAGGAAGCAGTTCAGAAGACGAAGATGCGATCACTGGAACAAGAGTTTTATTTGCCTGACGTTTCGGATTCCGTCGGGAATCCTTAGTCATAGGTAATCGTACACAGGTCTGAGACATGCGCAGATAAGGGGTGATACATGAACAGATTGCACGGTATTTATAGTTCACAGCGGTCACCCGCATGCGTACTATACTTGTCAGTTCTTGTAGTCACCACTTGAGGTCTTAATTGGTGCGGTGATTGGTCATTAATTGCCACAGCGTTCTTGTCCGCGTCGGATGCGGGTTTGGTAATTGCGTGACAATTATGCCCGCTGTCGTCGGAGTTGTTGTTGCACCCAGTCCTTCCCACGTGACTGATTCTCTTGCTCAGGAAATGTCTCAGTACACCGTAGGGGAAGGCCAAATCGTTGCGCTTGTTGATGGACTGGGGGCCTGAAAACCATGACTCGAGCAGCTCGCGGCTCACGCGGTTGTCCCCTCTTGCGAGGATTTCGGCCTCGGCAAACTTGAAAATATGGTCGGGTCCCGTTGAGTGAGCTGCAACCTGGGAGTTGGCGTCTTTCTTCCTCACCGCCGCTGCATGGTTGGCCATTCGCGTCCGGAGTAATCTCCCAGTCTCTCCGACGTAGTTGCTTTGTCCACAACTACACCAGATTCGGTAAACGACTCCAGCCGTTTCCTGCCGTGGCAGTGGGTCTTTCGGCCTCATGATCCGGTGCCTGATGGTTGCTTCCGGCCTGTGTGCAACTCCAACTCCAAGTGGGATTAGTAGACGGCTGACTGCTTCCGATACATTCTTCACGTACGGAAGAGCTCGCCAAACGTTTAGGCCAGCTGGACTTGGCTTCTTCGCTCGTTTGCGCATGCACTGGTTGACAAAATTGTGCGGGTAACCATTCGCTCTCAGTACCCGTCGAACATATTGCAATTCAGCAATTTTGTCTTCCGTTTCGCTGCAATGCGTCTCGACGCGCCGGAATAGCGCTCTTACGCAGCTGCGTTTGTGACCGATTGGGTGGTTGCTGTTGTAGTTCAGGACTTGCATAGTGTTGGTTGCTTTCCTTAACACTTTAGTCTTCAGGCCACCATCGTCTTTGCGGCAAACGAGGACATCCAGGAAGGCCAGTTGGTTGTTTTCTTCTGCCTCCATCGTAAATTGAATGTCCGGGAAGACGGCGTTTAGACGTTCCTTGAATGTCAGCACCTGATCCCGCTCAATTACGACGAAGGTGTCGTCCACATACCGAGCCCACAGTTTCGGCCTGTGGTGTCGGAAAACCAGCGACTCCAGCCGTTGCAGAACCGCCTCTGCTATGAGTCCGGAAATGGGCGAACCCATAGGCGTGCCCTTCACCTGCTCGTAGATAGTTCCGTTGAAGGTAAAGTACGTCTTCAGGCAGAACTTTAGGAGCTGGAGGATTTGAGCATGCCCGAGGCGATTCTCCGTTTCGTCGTATTTCTCTCGTAGGAGTAGTTGGATAGTCTCGACGGCCAGGTCCTGTGGAATAGAAGTAAAAAGGGACGTGACATCGGCATGCTGTCAGACCTCAGGCAGTTGCGCAGAAAGGCTAATTGTTCCCATGTAGAGCCCTGTCGATAGGCAAAGGTTTCCCGGCGCCGTGAATGGTGAAGCGCTTCGCGCCCATATTTATCATGGATATAAGCGAAGATACTGACCCCAGGTATTGGAATGGAAGGATAAGGTAAGGCGATCTCTGGGGGAGAAAGTTTATTCGTCTGCACAACTGCCTGAGGTCTGACATCATGCCGAAGAGCGTCGCGGTGAGACCACCAGCTAGAACTGAGTTCAGCCGGGAAGTTGCAAGAAGCTGCAGCCGACGCCTATTGAGGACCCTCATAAACGAATGCCACATTCGTCTGCGAAAATACGACGCTGAGATTTAACGGGAAAAAGCGGCATGAACGTCACAGTTAGAGATGGAAACACTGCATAACCTAAGGCGTTGGATCTCGACCAAGGTGAATGAGGCTCGAGACATGAAGAAGTCCCAACTCCTGAGCAAAATGCGAGGTCTAAAACAAACACAGACAAATGCATCGGAGCTATCAGCCGTCCACAATTTGTCCTCCAAGCAACTAACAGAGAACCAGATTCAAGTGCTTCAGCACGAGTCCGGCTATAACAGGGGAGATGCGCATCCATTGGACTTCATTGCCGCATTAGAAGCGACGCTCGCAACGACACAAACCACAGAAGAAACAAAAAACTCCGTCCGCCAGCAAGCCACATCCCTCATCATAGCCCACAAGCCCCGCCGAACGATCCTTCCAGACGAGGTAAAGGCCATCAAAGAAGAAATTGTAATTGTCCCAGCCGACAAAGGACGAGCAACTGTCGTTTTGGACAAATCGGCGTACGTGGCAGAAGCCCAGGAGCTACTAAACGACAGCCAGTCATACAAGGTGATTGTATCTAACCCAATGAAAACGGTAGTCGGCAAAATCAACAAAAGCTTGAATGAACTGAGGAAGCAAAATGCAATATCAGAAAAGGATTGGAGACTAATCAAACCACAGGATGCAGCCTTAGCGCGGTTCTATGGGTTACCCAAAATCCACAAGCCCAATGTTCCTCTACGACCCATCGTAGCACTGAAAGGCACGCCTACCTATGGACTGGCGAAATGGCTTGCCAAACATTTGAAGAAACTGACAGCAGGCTCCGAGTACACAGCCATTTCGTCAACACATTTCCTAGAAAACCTCCAAGGCGTAACAATAGCTCCCGACGAGATACTGGTGTCCTTTGACGTTGTCTCACGATTTACATCCATCCCTAAAGAACTGGCGATGAGAGTAGTCAGCAAGCTACTGGATAGAAGGTACGACGAAGAGGAAACGCCCTTCAAAAAGAAACACGTCATGGAACTACTGGGGTATTTCAGTCCTACAAGCCGAAATTCTGGATGCGCTACGTAGACGACACCTTTGTCCTCCTACACCGAGACGCTAAAGATAACTTTAAAAGAGAACTGAACTCGATCTTTCCACAGATTCAGTTCACGATGGAAGAAGAAGAGGACGCAAAGCTCCCATTTCTTGATGTCCAGATATCAAGACAGGCAAACGGAACGCTCCAGACTGGCGTCTTTCGTAAAGCGACAAACACAGAAAAGATTCTGCACTGCAACAGCAATCATCCCAGCTCGCATAAACGCAGTTGCGTCCGGACGCTCTTTCGCCGCATCCAAACACACTGCAGCACGGAGAGCAAGAAGCTAGAAGAGCGGGAAAACCTTTGGCACCTGTTTCGCACTAACGGATACCCGCGTAGCTTCGTAAACAAATGCCTGTACCGAAGACACACGAAGAACGAGGAGGAGCAAAAACAAAGGCCGGCAACCTTTTGTAGCCTACCCTACGTGAGGAACGTCTCCGAGACCATTGAGCGCGTGCTCAGACCGCTTAATGTGGGCGTGGGACACCGGCCAGAAGTTACTATCCGTCGCTTAATAATGCAATCCAAAGGCCGATTAGCACCGGAAGATACGTCGGGTATTGTTTACCGCGTCAACTGTCTAGACTGTCGGGCCAACTACTGCGGCATGACGGACAAACGACTGAGAACCCGCATGCACGAGCATTCTTTAGCCGTAGACAGAACGGAGGGACGCTCACACATCGCCATGCACTATCTAGAAAACGAGCATCCGTTCGACTTTGATGGTGCCCAGGTCATAGGCCGAGCCGACAGCAAACTGGCGAGGGAAGTTATTGAGGCCTGAAAAACGGACAGCAACTCAATCAACAGAAGTATAGACCTCCCCAAGCCATATGATGCCACACGGTTGCACATGCGCACGAGAAGAGGTCCACTAAGACGAGGGGACGGTGGACCAACCAGCAGCTAGCAGTAAGCCCCTATTCTAACTCATGTTCTTGACCCAAATGTCTATCTCCGATGATGTGCTCGAGCATGAGTGCGAAAGCTCACACGA